>JAREIK010003832.1:946203-986043 GCA_029783825.1 Sapria himalayana
ATAGACAAATTGATAGATTGATTGATGACATATTGATAAATTGATCTGATATACATATTGATAGACATGTTTAATCATAGGGTATAGACAGATAGATAACATATAAATAAATAGACAAATAGATAGATAAATAAATAGATAGATTGATAGATAAATTGATAGATAAATAGATTATACATATAGATAGACCAATAGAGAGACAGATAGATATACAAATATTTAGAAAAATATAATATTGATAGATAGAGGAGATAGATACAGATAGACATATAATAGAAAGATATATTGATAGACAGTGGATTAAAAAATTGATTAGAAATATACACGACAGATTCATAGATAGATTTGATAGATAGATTGATAGTTAAAATGATAGATAAATAGACAGAAAGTTAGATAAATAGATATATAGAAAGATAGATACTAAGTTAGGTAGGTAGATAGATAGAGATAGATAGATAAATAGTTAGATAGAAGATTGAAAGACATAAAGATATGCATATAGAAAAACAGACAGATAAACAGAAAGATAGATAGATAGATAGACAGACATATATACAATAGATAGATAGATAGATTGATTGATTGATAGTTAGATTGATTGATTAATAGATAAATAGATTGAGAGAAATATAGATAGATTGATATATTGATAGATATATAGACAAATAGATATATAGAAAGGTAGATAGATAGATAAATTGATCGATAGATAGATTAGTAGATATATACACAAATATTTAAAAAATAGATAGACAGATAGATAAATAGATCGATGGATACATAGATACATAGACAGATTGATAGAAAGAATGATAGATAGATTATAGACAATTTAATGATAGATTGATAAATATATTGTTAGACAAAGAATAGTAGATTGATATATAGATATATAGATTGATAAATAGATAGATGGATATATAGCAAATAGATAGTCAGATAGATAGATAAATATATAGATAGATCATATAGACAAATTGATAGATAGAAAGATAAATATATATATATATATATACATATATAGATCGATTGATAGATCAGTAGATATATACACAAATAATGTAAAAAATAGATAGACAAATAGATAATGATCGATAGATACATAGATACATAGGTAGATTGATAGAAAGATTTATAGATAGATTTCTAGACAATTTAATAGATAGATTGATAGATATATTGTTAGACAAAAAATTGATAGATTGATATATAGAAAGATTAGATAGATAGACAAAAAGATGGATAGATAGACAAATAGATAGTCAGATAAATAGATAGCTAGACAATAGGTAGGACATATAAAAGATAGATAGATAGATAGATATATAATATATATATAGACAGATAGATAGATAGATAGGTAGATAGATAAACAAATATATAGATAGATAGACAGACAGATAGATAGATAATTATTTACAAAGATAAATAGATTTATAGACATAAAGATTTACATATAGATAGATAGAAAAATTGATATATAGATAGATAGGACATATAGATACATAGATAGATAGATAAATTAACAAAAGATGGATATCATATCAATAGATAGATAGACAACATAGATAGACAGACAGACAGACAAATAGCTAGATTGATTAATTGATTAATTGATTGATATGTATATAAAATGTTACAGAGATAGACAAAAAGATAGACAAATTGATTGATTGATTGATTAACAGATTGATCAACAGATTGATAAATAGGATTAATAGGCAGATTGATAGATAGAGTGATAGATAGGTAATTACAAGCCAGATAGATAGACAGATAGATAAAGAGATAGATACATAGATTGATAGATAGATAGAGAGATAGATAAAAAAATGATTTAAATAGACAGATAGATTTACACACACACACACACACACACACATAGATAGATAGATAGATAAACAGTTTCAAAGACAAATAGAAATTAAGATAGATTGACATACAAATAGATAGATAGATGGATGGAATAAACTGATATATTGATATATAGATAGATATCAGAACATTGATAGATAAATAGATAGATAGATTGAGGAGAAAAATAGAAAGATAAATAGATAGTTAGATACATAGACAATTAGATAGATAGATATACAGCAGATAGATAGATAGATAGATGACAAAAAATAGACAGATAGATAACCAGATAAATAGATTAGATATATAGAATATAAATAGACACGTATTTAAACAAATAGATTAATAGATAAAAAGATAGATAGAAAATTAGATATATAATAAATAGATAGATATAAAGAGAGAGAGAGAGAGAGAGAGAGCGATAATAGATAGATAGATAGATAGATATATAGATAGATAAATAAATAGATAAATAGATAAATAGCTAGATAGATCGACAGATAAATAAAAAGATAGATAGGAAAGATAAATGATAGAAAGATAGACAGATAGATGTACAGACTGTTAGATAGATCGATTGACATATTGATAAATAGATAGATAGATATTGATAGATAATAGATAGCCCAAATAGATAAATATATATAGATATATAGCTAGAGACACATATAATTAGAAGTTAAATAGATCGATATATAAAAGAAAGATAGACAAATAGATATATGATAGATAGATTAAAAGATAAATAGATAAATAGATGGTAGGACATATATATATATATATATATATGGATAGATAGTAAATAGATAGATTGATGGTATATAGATTAATAGATGTACTAATAGATAGAATGCTTGATCATAGATAGATTGATAAATAGATTAATAGATAGATTGATATATAGATAGACAGATAGATGATATTTACTTACATATAAAGATAGATAGGAATATAGATTGATAGATAGTTAGATAATTAGATATATAGATATATACACAAAATATATAGAAAGATTGATATTCCCATTGATATACAGATAGATAGATAGAATATTAGATAGATTGATTGACAGATTGTAGACAAATTTATAAATAGATAGATAGATACATAGATAGTTATAAGATATATAAAAAGATAGACACTTATATACAACTAAATAGATAGAAAGACAGTCAGATAATAAATAGATAGATAGACATATTGATAGATATATATATATTAATTGATATATAGACATATATAAACACAAATAGATAGAGAGGATAGATAGAGAGATAGATAGATAGATAGATAGACAGATATAAATATAGATAGATAGATAGAAAGCTATAAATATAGATAATAGATAGACAAATAGATAAATAAATAGATAGATAGATAGAGAGACAAATAGACAGACAAGATACATAGATAGATAAGCAGATAGATAGACATATGATAAAAAGATAGATAGATGGATAGACAGACAGATAGATAATATTATATATATATATATATATATAGTTAGATTGATAGATAGATATACAAATAGATATATAGATATATATGACATAAAGATATAGAATAGATTGATAAAGTGATGGATTGATAGATAGATAGACTGAAAGATAGATAGATAGATAGATATACAAATAGATAGATAGATAGACAGATAGATAAACAGATATATAAATAGATGGATAGGTAGATAGATTGAAAGATATTTAGATTATTGATTGATAGATAAATAGATAAAAAGATAGATAGATAGATTAAACATATAGATATACAGATTGATAGACAATTAGATAGATAGACAAATAGATAGACAAATAGATAGGCAAATAAAATAGTCAGATAGGTTTGATAATAATAGATAGATAGATAAGTAGATAGAAAGATAGATAGACAAATAGATAGATAGATAGATCAATAAAAACATAGATATAGAAAGATAAATTGCTTGCCAGATAGATAGATAGAATATATATAGATAGACAGACATATAGATTGATTCATAGATTGATAGATATATAGATAGATAGATAGATAGATAGATGATTGATATACAGACAGATAGATATTTATATATATATATATAGACAGATAGAATGTCAGATATATAAACATTTAGATAGACAGGTTCATAGATAATTAGATAGATATATAAATAGGAAAATAGATACACAGAAAGATAGATATTAATTTAGATAGCTAGATAGAAAGATAGATATATTGACAAATAGATGTATAGATAAATAGATAGACATGTAGATAGATAGTTAAATAGATAGATTGATTGATAGAAATAAAGAAAGAAAGAAATATATATATATATATAATATATATATAGACACATAGATATATAGATAAATAAACTATATAGATTGACAGATAGATAGATAGATCTATCGATAAATAGATAGATATATATATGATAGATAGATGATAGATAGATAGACAGACAGACAGATAGATATATAGATAGATAAAAGTCAGATAGATAAACATATAAATAGATATATTGATAGATAATTAAATAGATATATAGATAGGCAAATAGATAGACAAATGATAGATAAAATTTCGATAGATAGATAAATAGATAGATTGAAGTATAGATAGATAGATAGATAGATAGGTAGAATAGTCATATAGATAGATTGTTATATATATATATATATATATATATATATATATATATATATATACAGATAGATGGATAGATAAATAGACAAATAGATAGAGAGAGAGAGAGAGAGAGAGATATATATATATATATATATATATATATATATATATATATACTGATAGATAGAGATATAGATAGTCTAATAAATAGATAGATAGATAACATATAGATTGAAAGATAGATTGACAGATAGATAGAAAGTTAGATAGACAAACAGACAGATAGACAGATAGATAAATAGATAGAAATAGATATATATATATATAGATACACAAATAGATATATAGTTATATAGACATGAAGATATAGAAATACATTGATAGAGTGATAGTTTGATAGACAGATAGACTGAAAGAAAGAAAGAACGAAAGATAGATAGATAAATATACAAATAGATATATAGATATACAGATATATAAATAGAATGATTGGTAGATAGATTGAAAGATAGATAGATATATAGACAGATAAATATATAAAAAGATAGAGAGACATATAGATATACATATTGATAGAAAATTAGATAGATAGACAGATAGATAAACAAATAGATAGGCAAAAAATTGTCAGATAGGTCGATATATATACCTAGATAGATATGTAGATAGAAAGATATATAGACAATTAGATAGATAGATCCATTGATAGATCAATAGAAACATAGATATACAAAGTTAAAAAGATTGATAGATAGATAGATAGCAAGATAGATAGATAGACAGACAGATTGATTCATAGATAGATAGAAATATAGATAGATAGATATATGATAGATAAACAGACATATATATACAGATAGAAAGTTAGATAGATAAATATATAGATAGATAGATTGATAGATAATTAGATAGATATATAGATAGGCAAATAGATAGACAGAAAGATTGATACAAATTTAGATATATAGATAGAAAGATAGATATATAGACAGAAAGATGTATAGATAGATAGATAGACATGCAGATAGATAGTTAAATAGATGGATAGATTGATAGAAAGAAATAAGGAAAGAAAGAAAGAAAGATAGATAGATATATATATATATATATATATATATATATATACAGATAGATATATAGATAAATAAATATATAGATAGACAAATAATTGATTGATTGATTGATCGATCGATCGATAGATGGATAGATATATAGATAGATAGATAGATGATAGATTGACATACAAACAGATATATATATATATATATATATATATATATATATATATATATATATATATATATATATATATATATATATATATAGACAGATAGAAAGTTAGATAGATAAACATATAAATACAGATATTGATAGATAATTAGATAGATATATAGATAGGTAAATAGATAGACAAATAGATATATAAAAATTTCGATAGATGGATAAAATTTATATAGATATATAGATAGATAGAAGTATAGATATATAGATAGATAGATAGATAGAATAGACATATAGATAGATAGTTAAATAGATAGATATATATATATATATATATATAGACAGACAGATAGATAGACAAATATATAGATAGATAAATATATATTTATATATATATATATATACTGATAGATAGATAAATATATATTTATATATATATATATATATATATATATACTGATAGATAGATATATAAATAGATATATAGATAGATAGATAGTCTAATAAATAGATAGATAGATAGATAAACAAATAGATTGAATATAGATTGATAGATAGAAAGTTAGATAGATATACAAACAGACAGATAGATAGATAGATAAAAATATATACAGATAGATATACAAATAGATAGCAAAATAAATATTTTAATAGAACAACTAATAGATAGACAGAAAGAAAGATAGATAGACAAACAGATAGATAGACAAATATATAGATAGACAGATAGACATATAGATAGATAGATAGATAGATATATAGATAGATAGATAGATAGCTAGACAGATAGACTAATAGATAGATAAATATATAGATAGATAGTCAGATAGATAGATAGATAGTTAGTTAGTATGATAGATAGATAAAGAGATAGTAATATAAATAGACATATATATAGACAGAAAGATACATATATAGTTGATAGATAGATAGATAGAATGATAGACAAATAATTAGATATATAGATAGATAGATAGAAAGATAGATAAACTAATTAATACATAGATAGATATATAAATAGATAGATAGATAGACTGATAGATAGATAGAGAGTTTGATAGTTATATTGATACACAAATTAATATACAGATTGATCGACATATAGATAGACATAAAGATAGACTAGTAGATAGATTGATAAACAAATAGATAGTAATATATATATATAGACAAATTAATAGATAGATAGATAGACAGACAGATATATATATATATATATATATATATATATATAAATAGATATATAGATAGACACATAGAAACATAGATAAATAGATAGACAAATATATAGACGGATGGATTAATAGATAGATATATAAATATATAAATAGATCGATAGATAACAAGATAAATAGATAGATTGATAGACATCAGATAGAGATATAGATAGATAGATAGATAGATAGACAGATGATAGACATACCAACAGATTGATTGATTAATTAATTGATTGACAGATAAAAAGGCAAATAGAAAAATATATAGATAGACATATTAATTGACAATTATATAGATATATAGATAGGTAAATAGATAGACAGGTAGATAAATAAAAATATAGATAGATAGATAGACATATAGATAGTTAGTTAAATAGATAGATAGTTAAATAGATAGATAGACAGATAGAAAGAAATAAAGAAAGATAGATAGATATATAGATGGACAGACAGATAGATATATAGATTGACACATAGATGGATAAATTGACAAATAGATAGATATATATATATATATATATATATATATATATATATATATATATATATATATATATATTTATATTTATTTATTTATTTATATATTTATATATATATTTATTTATTTATTTAAATACATACAAATAGATAGACTGATAGATAGATAATTGACAATTAGAATTTTTTTTTCTTATGATTCGTAGACAAACCGAGACTACTAAACTCGTGTTTTATGTGAGACATGTGAATGCATTTTAGTGAGTTACATATAATATTCAAAGCAAGGGAACACACCTTCATATTCGCTTGTACAATCAAGTTAATCATGTGATACATGCATCTGACATGGAAAATCTCTCCTAATTGTGCGTCTCTAATATTCCTAACAAATATGTTAATCGCTCTCTATTAGTAGATGCGTTATTGAATGTGATATACAAATTTTATTTTAAATTTTATATTCTCTAAAGATCTGCATCATATACTCAAAAATGGTCAGGTCATCATGAGGATAATGAATCTCAGAGAATCCTAATATTTTTTTATTCATCATCCATTTAGAATTTACATAGTGGGTTGTGAGACATGCAAAAGATGAAACATCGTGACTAGTCCATATATCGGACATCACGGACACCATACCACTATATACCATAAATTCATTAATTATTATTTATTTTTCTAACTTATAAAATATTAGTATGTCATTCCTAGATGTGGACCTAGGAATCCTTTGATAAGCAGGTTGAAAATATGTCTATAGATGCTCACTACCCTTGGATCTTCTAAAAATTTGATCGAAAGACCAATCAGGGTGATAAGTTTGGTCATGCCTTCCCTACCCAACTCACAGCGGTATATGAAGGGGGTAAACTTTGAGATTGAACTCGATACAGCAACAAAAAAAGAATTTCTAAGTTGGGTTTGCCTAAGATCTAATGCATCACGTTTTTTGGTGTATATTTCAGCATGCATCTTAAAGTGCTCATTCCCAACCGCACTCTTACAAGTAAAATTTTTATTACAATATTTGCATAGTGTCATTTCTTCTCCCTCACCCCTAAGATTTTTTTGTTTTATTGTATTAAAATGAGTCCAAACTACATAAGTCCCTCTAGTTTTTTGTTTTTTAGATGTATGGGTTGGGGAAACCGAAGAAACAAAAATTTCAACAGCCTCGGAACTTTGGGTAAGATTTTAATTTTCTAAATATAAATTATTTTCATTTGTAATAGTCATTTTTTTTGCTTTTTTAAACAAGATGATAGTTTAAAGAGTAGAGAGATAAAAAGTAACAAACTAATTCTTTTTAATTATTAATTATTATTTAAGAGTTTTAGTTAAATAATGAAAAAAATAAAATTATCTGTAAAGCACAATAAAGGTAAAGCACTTGTACCAAACCATGACCAAGAATCCAACTTCCAAAGTCGAGCCCGAGTGCAAGTTGCCAGTCCCGAAAAGTCATGCGGAAATTTTGAGAGAGACAATATTAGAAGAGAGATTTTAGAGAGAGTGAGAATTAATATTTTTGAACCACATAAAAATTAGTGAGAGGGGAGTTTTTATAGAATATAATTAAGAATCTTTTTTTAAAAAAATATTTTTTTATTTTTTAAATATTTTATTGATATTTTTGGGGCTAAATCATGTGGGACGTGGGATTCAGACCCATAACCGTTGGAGGCAAAATCCAACGGCTAAAATTCAAAAAATTTTATTTTTGTTATTTTTTTAAAAATTTCGAACCCTTGGGGATTGGGGGCGGGCCAGCGGGGTGGGTGGGAAAGGGGGGGATGATATCGTACCCGAGCCCAGGTAGTTTTTAGAACTATTGGGCTCAGCTTCTATGGCTGGGGTGGTTTAGCAGGTCGTGCCAAAGTGTCGTGCAAATGCGCCACGGAACCGTGCTGGGCCAAGCACGACATGAGGCACGGTTGGCCTCGGCATAACACGTGATGGTTCATGTGGTAAACAAACCATGCACAATAACAGGGACGAAAAATCATTGTGCCGTGCTAGGCCGGATACAGCATAAACATGTCATGCCTCGTTCCAGGCCGGAACATCATTCTACCTCTAAAATAGGTAGAAAGATAGCTAGATAGATTGATATATAGACAAATAGATTGAGAGAAAGAGTGAGAAAGAGAGAGAGAGATATATATATATATATATATAGATAGACAGACAAACATACATATAGATAGATAGATAGATTAATAGATTAATAGAAAGAGAAACAGATAGATAGATAGTTAGATATAGAGAAAGTTTGCTAGATATATAGACAAATTGATTGATTGATTGATAGAAAAAATGATAGACAAATTATTAGACAGATTAATACATAGAAAGATAGGTAGATAGATAGAAAGAGAGATATATAGATAGATAGATTGATTGATTGATTGACAAATAGATAGATAGATAGTTAGACATATATATAGAGATAGAAATAAAGATAGATAGAAAATAGATAGGCAGATATATAGATAGATAGATAGACAGATAGATAGATAGATAGATTGGTAAATAGGTGGATAGATAGAAACTTAGATAGACAAATAGATAGACATATAGATAGAAAGATAGATAGAATAAATGATAGATAGTTAGTTAGATAAACAAATAGATATATAAATAGATAGTTAGTTAGATTGATAAATAGATAGAAAGACAGTAGAGAGAAAGAAAGAAAGATAGTTAGACATATATATAGATCGAAAGATTGACAGACATATAATTAGATAGATATAGAGATAGATAGATTGATTGACTAATAAATATATAGAGAGACTAATAGATAGATAGATAGACATACATATAGATAGATAGATAGTTAGATAGACTGATAGATTGATAGATTGATAGATATTTTGATATGTAAATAAACATATATATAGGCAGATAGATACAAAAAAAGAAAGAAAGATAGATAGATAGATAACAGATAGATAGATAGATAGACAGATAGATATATAGATACATAGATAAATAGATAGATAGATAAACATATAGATAGATATTTAGATAGATAGACAAATCTATATGTAGATTGATAGACATATAGATAGATATATAGATATATAGATAGACAGACAAATAGAAAGATAGATAGATATATATATATATATAAATAGATAGATAGATAGACTAATAGAGAGATAGATTGATTTATAGACTAATTGAAAGACGGATTGATAGATAAATTTATAGGCAGATAGATAGATAGATAGATAGATAGGCCTATATATAGATAGATAGATAGATATATAGATAAATAGACATATAATTAAAAAGATATATTGAAAAATAGATAGATAGATAGACAAATAGATAGATAGATTGTCATATAGATAGATATATAAATAGATAGAAAGAAAGATAACTAAATATATAGACATATAGATCGACAAATAGATAAATAGATAGAAAGATGAATAAATAGAAAGATAAATAGACAGACAGACAAATAGATAGATAGAAAGATAAATAAATAAATAAATAGATAGATAGACATGTAGATAGTTAGATAGATAGAAAGTTATTTGATAGACAGATAAATAGATAGAGATAGATAGATAGAAAGATAGATATATAAATAGATAGATAGTTAGTTAGTTAAATAAAGAGAGAAATAGACAGGAAAGATAGATAGTTAGATAGATTTATTAAAAGATAGATAGATAGATAAATAGATAGACAAATAGATAGACAGATAGATAGATAGATAGACAGATAGATAGATAGACATATAGATAGATAGATAGATATACAGATAAATAGATAGATAGATAGATAGATAGCCAAATAGATAGATAGATAGACAAATAGATAGACGAAAAGATAGATAGATAGATATATATATAGATAGAGAGATAGATATATTAATAGTTTGATTGAAAGATGGATAGATTTATAGATAGTTAGAAAAAGATGGATAGATATATAGATAGATATATAGATAGATAGACAAAAAGATAGACAGATTATTAGACAGATTGATACATAGAAAGATAGACAGAGAGAGATAGATAGATAGAGAGATTGATTAAAAAATACATAGATAGGCAGATAGACATATAAATAGAGAATTAGAAATAAAGATAGATAAAAACTAGATATATAAATAGATACATAGATAGATAGGCAGATAGATAGATAAATAGCTATATAGATAGATAGACAGATAGATTAATAAATAGGTGGATATAAAAACATAGATAGACTAATAGATAGACATATAGATAGAAAGATAGATAGAATAATAGATAGCGATTTAGAATGTTGATAGTTAGATAAACAAATAGATATATAGATATATAGATAGTTTGTTAGATAGAAAAATTGATACAAAGATAGAGAGAGAGAGAGAAAGAGATAGATAGATTGTTAGACATAAAAATAGATCGATTGATAGACACACATATAAATATATAGAGATAGATCGATTGATTGACTGATAAAAATATATATAGACTAATAGATAGATAGATAGACAGATAGACAGATAGATAGATATATAGATGGTAGAAAGATATATAAATAGTAAGATAGACTGATAGATAGATAGATTGATAGATAAATTGATATATAGATAGATAGATTGAGTAATAGAGAGATAGACTGATTTATAGACTGATTGATAAAAAAATTGATAGGCAGATTGATAGATATATAGATAGACCTAAAATAGATAGATAGATATATAAATGAATAGACATATAGATAGACAAATATATAGAAAGATAGATAGATAGATAAAAAAATAGATAGACATATCGATTAAAAGATAGATATATAGATAAATAGATATAAAGAATGTTAGATAGATATATAGACATATAGATAGACAAATAGATCCATCATGAACGCACGCTGCAGCTCCTGAGCATGGTTGAACTGTGGCAATCACAATTCAGTAATCTGATACAGCATCAGAAGCAATATATCGAAACACTTGGCAAGTGGCTCCAACTAAATCTCGTGCCAATGGAAAACAATCCGAAGGAAAACACGGCGGCATCTCCAGAAATCTCGTATCCCCCAATCTTAACGCTTCTCTAGTCCTGGCACCACGAGCTTCACAATCTTCCCCACGAAGAAGCCAGATCTGCTATATCATCGTTTGCGGAGGCAATAAAATCGATAATTAAGCAGCAAAATGAAGAGATCGGACTCAAACGCCAGTGCGAGGAAACTAACAAAGAGCTTCTGCGTTAGAACAAGGTGTTCCAGGAATGGTACCGGAAGTACCTCGATCGAAGGCCTCAGAATGATCCGGTGACCGCTGATGGAGATCACGATCCCGTTTCCGAGAGGCGATCTGCCCTCGAAGATGTCAGAAAGAAGCTGCAAGGAGAGATGGAAGATCACAACCGACACTGCCTCCAAGTGCGAGACAAATCAAGAGAGAATCTCGAAATTAGCTTGCCGAAGTTATTTGTTTCGATGTTTGCTTATGCTCGTTCTTGCACTTCATCTTATGCAAAACTAGCGCCGTTCGCGCTGGAGCACAGTTGTGACCATGAACTTCGTCGTTGACGATGCTTTGGATTGATGCAGGCGCCTTCAGGTTCCGAAGCAGAGAACGACCTTCTCGTGATGCCATGCTTGTTTTCAAAAGCCATGTTCTTGCCTTATATATAAAAACAAATGTAACAGAACCAAAGTTTTTTGTCCTTAATGATGAGACAAAATAGATTCTAATCAAAAAAAAGATAGACAAATAGATAAATAAATAGAAAGATAGATTGATAGATTTATTTATTGACAGATAGATAGATAGATACATAAATAGATAGATAGATAAATAGATAGATAGACATGTAGAAAGATAAATAGATAGAAATTTTGACATATTGATAGATAGATAGATAGACACAAAGATAGTTATATAAATTGATAGATAAAGAGAGTCAAATAAAGAGATAGATAGATAGGAAAGATAGACAGTTAGATAGATTTATTAATAGTCAGATAGATAGACAAATAGATAGATAGATAGATAGACAGAGGGATAGACAGATATATAAATAGATAAATAGACACAATGATAGACATACAAATAGATAGACAGAAAGATAGATATACAAATATATAGATAGATAGAGAGACAGATAGATAGATTAATAGTTAGATAGAAAGATTATCAGATTGAAAGATAGTTAGATATACTGAAAGAATGATAGATATATTGATAGATATATAGATAGATAGATATATATAAAAATAAATAGAAAAAAAATAGTTAGATAGATAAATTATTAAACAGATTAATAGATAGAAAGTTAGGTAGATAGATTGAAAGAAAGAAAGATAAATAGATAGATTGGGAGATTGATTGACAGATAGATAGATAAAAAGATAAATAAATTGAAAGAAAGATAGATAGATAGATAGACAAAAAGATAAATAATTAGCAAGATAGATATAAAGAAAGAAAGATAGATATATAGATAGATAGACAGATATATAGATAGATATATAGAATGATTGATAAATAGATAGATAGACATGTAGATAAAAAGATAGAAAGATAGATAGATAGCTAGATTTATAGATAGATAGATAGCTAGATAGATAGATAGATAGCTAGATAGACCTACAGATAGATAGATCGATAGATAGATAGACATACAGATAGATAAAAATATAGACAGATAGATAGATAGACAAATAGATAGATAGATAGATAGAATAATTGATTGATAGACAGATAGATAGATAGAAAGATACATGGATATATAGACAGATAGATAGACAAATAGATAGACACACACACACACACACACACACACACACACACACACATATATATATATATATACATATATATAATATATAAGACAGACTGATATTTAGATAGATATATAGATAGATATGTATAGATAGATAGATATATAGACAAACATATAAATATATAGATAGGTAGATAGATAGGCACATTCATAGATAAATACATTGATAGATAGATAGATAGATCATTATTCATGAAGATATTCAGATAGTTATATAAGAGAGATATATATAAAGTCAAATTAATTGATAGACAGATAGATAGATAGATAGATAGATAGATAGATAGATAGATAGATACATAGATAGACAGATTATAAGATAGATAGATAGATATACAAATATATAGATAGATAGACAGTTAGAAAGATAGATAGAAATATATAGATAGATTAATAGATAGAAAGATAGACTGTTAAATAGAAAGATAAATAAAAAGCTATATATATTTATTTATAGATTGATAGATAGATATAGAGATCAAAAGACAGACAGATAGATAGATAGATAGATAGACAAATAAAGTGATAGATAGATAGATCGGTAGATAGATAGATTCAAAAATAGATAAACTAATAGATAGTTAGATAGATAGACAGATTGATAGACAATTAGATAGATACATATATAGATAGATAGAATGAAAGATAGATAGATAGATAGACATATAGATTGATAAAAATAATGATTGATTATATATATAGACATATATATAGTTTGGTAGTTAGATAGGTCGAAATATATATAGTATATTTATCAATAGATAGATTGACAGATAGAAAGATAAATAGATATATAGACAAGCATATATATACATAGATAGATAGATAGACATATATATATATATATATATATATATAAAGAAAGAAATATAGATAGATAGATATATAGATAGATAGATATATAGATAGATATAAAGATAGATACATAGATAAATACATAAATAGATAGATAGAGAGACAGACAGACAAATAGATATATAGGTATATAGACAGGCATGTAGATATATTTATAGATAGAAAGTAATATCGATAAACTTATAAATAGAAGATCGATATACAAATAGATAGATAGATAAAATAATTGATAGATAAATAGATATAAATATAGACACACAAATAGATAGATAGATAGCTGGACATATAGATATACAAATAGATAGACAAATTGATTGATATATAGATAAAAAGAAATATAGATAGATAGACAGACTAAGATAAATATAGATAGACAGATAGATTGATATATTGATAGATAGATAGATTGATTCATATATAGATAGATAGACACATAAATAGGTAGATAGATAGACAAATATATAGAAAGATAGATAGAGAAATAGATAGATAGATATATAGATAAATAGATATTTATATAAACTAAAAGATAGATAAATAGATAGATAGACATGTAAAAAGATAGGTTGAAAGTAGTTTGATAGACAGATATGTAGATAGAAAGATAAATAGAATGATACATAGATATAAATATAGATCGATAGATAGACAAATACATAAATAGATTATTAAATAGATAGATAGATAGACACATAAATAGATAGATAGATAGACAAATATATAGAAAGATAGATAAAAATAGATAGTCATATAGATAGACAAAAAGATAGATAGATAGATAGATAGATAGAATGATAGATAGATAAGTAGATAGATAGATAGACATAAACATAGATAGATATATAGACATATAGATTAATAGATATATAGATAGATAATAGGTTGCTAGATAGAATGATAGATAAACAGATAGATTGATAGATATATTGATAGATACAGAGATAGATAGATAGATAGGCAGAAAGATAGGCAAATAGGTAAAGATATAGATAAATAAATAAATAGATAGATAGACTGTATGATATACTTATAGATAGATATATACATATATAGACCAATAGATAGATAGATATATAGGCAAACAAAAAGCTAGATAAATAAAAATAAAGAAAGATAGATAAACATATTGATAGATAGATATATAGATAAAAAATAGACATATAGATAGACATATAAAAAGATATATAGATAAACAAAAAGATAGATAGACAGGTAGACTTGTAGAAAGATAGATAGATAAATAGATAGATAATAAAATAGATAAATCAATAGATAATAGAATGATAGATGATCGGCAAATAAATAGATTTAAAAATAAATAAATAGTTTCTTAGATAAATTTATAGATAGGTTGATTGATAGATAGATAGACAGATAATTAGACAAAGTAAATGATATATAGATAGATAGAAAAATAGAAAGATACATATAATGAAAAATAAATAGATAGATTGATAGATAGATTCTTAGATAGATTGTCAGACAAATTGATAGATATATTTATAAAAACATTTATTGAACAATTTTAGATAGATAGATAGACAGATAGAAAAATAGATAGATAAATAGATAAATTGATTAGTAGATAGATAGTTAGAAAAATATGTAGATAGATTGATAGAAAAATAGACAAATAGATAGATAAAAATAAAAATTTATCAACATATAGATCGATAAATGGATAGATTTATAAATACAAAAATAGATCGATAATATGATAAACAGATTAATAGACAAATTTATAGATAGATAAAAAGATAGAACAATATACAGATTAATATATAGATTTATAGATTGATTTAAAGACTAATAGATAGACATATTGATATATAAATCAGATAGACAGATAGATATGAAGATTGATGACATATAGAAAGATAGATAGAGAGATAGATTGATTGATTGAAAGATAGAAAATAGATAGTTATTAAGATAGATAGATAGACAAATAGATAGATAGATAAATTACTAGATAGGCATATGGTAGATAGATTGATAGAAATTGATATTAAGATTGATAGACATTTTGATAGACATATTAATATTAAGATTGCTAGGTAGATAGATACAAAAGTTTATAGATGGATAGATAGATTGATAGATAGATATAGAAATTTATAGATGGATAGGAAGGTAGATAGATAGATAGATATATAGATTGATTGATTGATAGAAAATATACTGACAGATTTATACAAAATATATAGATAGATAGACAGACAAATAATTAGACAGATAGATAAATAGATAGATAGATAGTTATATATATAGATAATTATAATGATAAACTAATAGAAAGATAAATAGACAAATAGATAGATAGACTAATAGATAGTTTGACAGATAGATAGACATATAGACAGATAGATTGATAGAAATACAAATAATTTAATATACAGATTTATAGCTAGATAAAGAGTGAGAGAGATAGACAAATAAAAGTCAGAGAGATAGATATCTTGATAGATAGATATCAAGATAAATAGATAGACCGATAGAAACGTAGATTGATAGTGAGATTGATATTTAGATTGATATACAGATTTATAGTTGATAGATTGACAGATAGATAGAGAGATAGATAGATAGATAGATAGACAGACAGATAGATATATAGATAGATACACAGATTGATAGACATATTGATAGACAAATAAATAGATAGGTAGAAAGACAGATAAATAGAAAGATAGACATAAAATAGACATATAGATAGACTGAAAGATAAATAGATAGAAAGATAGATAGATAGACAGATGGACAGATAGATAGATATTTTGATAGATTCATTAATTGATTGAAAAATAGATAAACATTTAGATAGATAGATAGATATATAGACAGATAAATAGACATATATATAAATAGATAGACAGACAAATAGATAGATAGATTGATTGAAAAATAGTTAGACATGTTGATAGATAGATAGACAGATATATAGACAAATAGATATATAAATAGATAGACAAATAGATAGATAGATTAGATAGACAGATAGATATATAGATAGATAGATTCATAGACAGATAGATAGATAGAAAGATACATAGTTATATAGATAGATAGATACACACACACACACACACACACACACATATATATATATATATAGATATTTAGATCGATAGATAGATAGACAGATAGAGAGATAGATAGACAGACTAATAGATACATTGATAGATATACAAATAGATAGATAGATAGACATATAAATATATAGCTGATACTATGTTTCCCAAAAATTTTACTTGTATTTATCAAAAATCATATTTACCAAATTTAGCATACAACTTATGTTCTCTCAAAATTTGTAGAACAACTTGTAAATGATTTCTTTCTCTCATTTGGATTAAGAATAGATCAAAATGTCATCTACAAAAATTTTAATAAAATGATTTAAATATGGCTGAAATATTCTATTCATGTTATCCATGAATACTCCTAGCATGTTTGATAATCCGAAAGGCATTACTATAAACTCAAAATGCTCATACTTCCTTTTAAATACTATCTTAGGAATGCTAGCCTTCTAACTCTAAACTAGTGATATTTGATATGATGATCTATTTTGGAAAAGACCCATGCCCTTTTTAATTGGTCATACAAATCATCAATTCTTGGTATTAGATAATGATTTTTTATTGTAACTCAATTCCTATCTATAGTCAATGCACATTTAAAGAGTCTTATCCTTCATTGCAAAAAGAATTGGAGTTTCCCAAGCTGAAGTACTGGGTTTAAAAGAATCCTTGTCCAAAAAATCTTGTATCTAGACCTTAAATTCTTGTAATTCGATAAATTTCATCCTATGTGAACTCATATAAATGGGTGATGTACCAAGTTGTAACTCAATACAAAAGTTTACATTTTTGTTTTGGGGTAATCCTGTTAGTTTATTTGGAAAATATCCTCATATTCATAAACTATCTGAGATAGATCCATATTCAGTGTCCCCTATTCTTCTAAAGTGATACATGCCAGCCAACCCATCGGTTATCCATGTTATTTACAATCATATAGTCTCGAGTACAAAATCATGGTTATATCCTTGAAAAATAACACATGCATCATTTTGTGCGTAGGCAATAATTTTTCTATGATCACAATCAAAAATGACTCGATGTGTTGTCAACTAGTCTATGTCAAGAATTATATCGAAATCTAATATCTCCATGACCCTAAGGTCTACCATGAGCAGAATCTCTGAAATTTCTAACTCATAATCATGATATATCTGACTAATTTTCACCTTAGTCCCCAAGGGAGAAGTCACATGCAATGGCTCATCCAAGTTTTTAACCTTTA
Organism: Sapria himalayana; assembly: GCA_029783825.1. NCBI lineage: Eukaryota > Viridiplantae > Streptophyta > Magnoliopsida > Malpighiales > Rafflesiaceae > Sapria > Sapria himalayana. Next base: position 965,564 of record JAREIK010003832.1, read on the forward strand.
ATCCCAATTATTTCAAACATGATATAGAAATAAATGAATGTGATGCACTAGAATCAAATAAAACTCTTGCTCATAAATGAAAAAACAAAAAAGTATCTTGTATTACTTACTAATATATCCTCTCCATCTGTGGTGTATTATAATAGACATGATCTTGGGTCCTCAATGTCCCAGCCTATGGGCCCTCTCCTCTCTGGTATGCTTGTGAAGTAGGAGTTATTTGTAGAATACCTCAAGATTACACCTAATTCCCTTGACCCTTACTAGAGAAATGAGGAATAAACTCTGTCTACATATTTTTCATTGATGTCTAGGACTGTGATGTCTTATAATCCTAGGATCCTATCTTCAGTAGGCACTCTCATTTTCAATGTTTAGACTAATGGTAGTAAAAACAAATTATATATTCAATTTGGCTAGAACTCCTAGTTTGGCTTTGGCCTTGATAACTGCAAGATTGTCTCTGAAATCCTCGTGAAATAAAAGGTCTCTACCACTTTCTTGAAAAATGATAACACACTTTTCTCTCTCCACTTGCACTCCCACTCATCTCCCAAATATTTCACGCATCCTCGACCTCTCGCTCGATGACTAAAGTTGTCTTAATCATTGAATTCATACCTTGGATAAGAAATCTCATAATCTTGCATTGGATGGACAATTTCAATCCATCTTAAAATTTACCATCCTCAGCCACATTAGTGTCCCCATAATAATCCCCAAAATATGTCAACTCGGTGAATTTAGCTATGTAGTCAAGCACTGTAATATTTTCTTGTATAAGTTCAAAGAATTCAAGGGCCTTAGCATGTCTAATTGAAGTTGAAAAATATTTCTCCATGAATAGTTCTTGAAATTTTTATCTTGTCTTTTACTCTATATTCTTTGAGACCTTGATCCAATCCCACCAAATTTGAGATCACCCTATAGTTAGAAAGCTACTAGCCGGATCTTTGTTGCATTGGAAGTGATCTCCATAGCTTCCAAGATTTTTTCAACTTGTCGAAACCAATGATCTTCTACCATTGGGTCCCCTCCTACCATAAATATTAGAGTAGACTATGCTTTGAACCTTTACAGATTACTTGACCCTATTTTTCCTCCAGCCGCACTAGTCTGTGGAATAGTGGCAACTGTGACACCCACAGCCTCTATGAAAGTCGGTTGGTCAAAGATGGGTGGTGATTGATCATCATTTCATGGATGTCCTTTGTGTTCTCATTCTCTACTTTCCATCTACATAAGTCAAATAATAATTTAAAAATCATATTCATGTTCTATTATTAGTGCACATGCCAACTAATAATAGACTTTTCATTTTAAAAATATCTTTTCATTTTCTGAACTACTACTATTATGTTTCTTTACCCTAGTGGTCCTTCCATTTTTTCCATTTTCCAAAATGCATATAATCAATACAATCTAAAATACTCAACATGCCACACACCAATGTTTAAATAATAAAAAGATCACTTTGTGTTGTGATCCCTTCTATGAAATTTTATACCTAGAACTTGACACCAAGGTAATACCTGCATATTAATTTTTTTCTGAGTATTAGATATTTATATATTTAAACTTTCCTACCACATTATAAAATTTATACCAATTTTGAGCTATAGGTAATAATATATCTAACCTCTGATACCATGTTGTGACACCCCAATCCATAGGGGGTCTAATTTATTCCATCACAAAACAAAATATGTTATAAAATAATTTTTTTTTCAAATGTAGCTTACATATTTTTTTTTATTTGTTCAATACAATAAAAACATATAATATACAATTTTTTTTTTCAAATGTAGCTTATAAACTATATTAGAAAATCAAATGAAAAAATATTTTTTCTTTTGATATTCTATGATATGTATTAGACATTCTCCAAAGAATATCATATAACTCACTTTGGACATTGTCCCACTTCGAGTTTGCATAATAATATTAGACATTCTCTGAAAATTATCACGTAACTTAGTTTAGACATTGTCCAAATTTTTGTTGGCATAATGAATATTTATTAAATCTTTATATATAGATACCATGCATCCACCCATTTATTTTTGATGTTCCCATGTATATGAAATGAATATATATCATTTATGATTAAACCATGTTCCAAGCATATTTATAACGATCCAAATACAATTCACACTGCAATATATTTTACTAAATAAAATACAAATATTTTCACCCATTAACCATTCATAATTAAATTTATAAATAGTTTGAATTTAAATATAAATCATGATCATTTATGGCCCTTAAATAGAAAGAAATTCTAATAGGAGAAATCCACTACCTTTTGGAATATTTCATAGAAACTTTAGATATTTGATATCAATTTGAAGCTTCGTCGCATAGAGCAACTTTGTTCTTGGACTATTCTGTCCCGACTCAGGAATAATCATATATTACCAAAAGATAATTAATGAATCATTTTTTTTCTCTGTGCTGCATTTCACACCGACGTTCTTTTTTTCCCGTCTCCCCATATTTCTGATTCCCATCTATTTTTTATAACTATTACTATTTTATTAAAATAATATAAAAAACTTATTTTTTTTGCTTTTTTTTGACACAAGGGTTGTGCATGAGGTTAGCCATGTCACTCGTGCAGTGGCATGGACTTTTTTTCTCTATCTCTTCATTATTATTATATTAAAATAAAATTAAAAGAATAACTAAATTTTGACTTCTTTAGAATTTGATGAAATTTATCACCATAGCTATATTTACCAAGACGAATTCAATGGCGAAATCTATTTTATTATTAGGGTTCTAAGATTTTTAGATTATTTTTCCTTATTATAAAGTTATCATTTTGCCCATTTTCTAGAAAAAACATATTATTTATTTATTAATTTTTCATTTTTTTTCTAGATTTCAAAAATTGATAGAAAGATAGATAGATATACTTATAGACAAATAGATAGTTATACATATAGATAAATAGATACATAAATAGATAGATAGATATACAAATAGATTGATAGACATATAGACATATAGATAGAGAGACATATTGACATATAAATAGATAGTCAATTAGACTGCTATATAGATAAATAGATAGATAAATAAATAGATAGATAGACATATTAAAAGATAAATAGACATATAAAATGATTGATAGATAAATATATAGAATTAATGATAGATAGACAAATTAACTAATAGACAAATAGATAGATTGACAGATAGATAGATATATAAGTTAATATATAGATAGATAGATAGAGATTTAGATACATAATTAGATAGACTTAAGAAAGATAGATTAAAAATAGACAAATAGGTAGATAGATAGATATATAGATACAAAGTTAGATAGATAGAGAGAGAAACAGACAGACAGATAGACAGAAACATAGACACACAAATAGATTGATAGAAATACAATTAAATAGATAGACTGACAGAAATACAACTACAAGAAAATGTACATTTAGCTAGGAAAATTTAGATAGATAGAGTTCCACACCAGAAGACTATATTTGATATAATATTAATCTATCTACAAGATATAAATACATATTCATATTAATAGATATGTATATCTATCTTTGCAAAAATCTATATGCTTTTACATTACAGCATAGATATATATGAGTAAAAGACATATGTAAAATTAAAACCTAATCTATCATTATATGCAGATAGATAGACAATAGATTGATACCCAATTACTTTACTATAATTCTCTAGCAACCCTCACATGTGGTTTGAAATATTTATAATAAATTCACTTACTTGTAATGCCTTTTGTAATGTAGATTAGGTAAGTCATCCTTTTAACTCAACAAATTACTTTTAGTTTTTGCATCTTTCTTGAATAAAAATTCATTAATTTTTCTTCAAATAAGTAACCTGATATCTTCCATTCTTGTGTATAAGTATAATATCACACCATGGTCACTATTGTTACTAATCTCATGTGACTCCAATATCTTCTTCATGACATGGGCATTCAACTCGAATGTTACCCTCTCTTTCTTCATGATAATCAAAATGTTATTTACACTTATTACATAATCATATTTTTCATGCTTGCATCAAACACAATGAAATTAACTATCATTTTATTCATGAAAATACATCAATTTTGTTTCCAAAAAGTAACCTACCATCTCCCACTCTAGTGCATAAACATAATATTACACTATGGTCACTACTATTGATGATCTCATGTGACTCCAATATCTTATCCATGACATTTGAATTCAAACCGAACATCAACCTCTCCTCCTTTGTGACAATCAAAATGTTATTCACTTATTACATAATCATATGCTTCATGCTTGCATCAAATACATTGAAATTGACTACCATTTTATTCATGAAAATGTCATGTTCAGCATTTTTTAACTCCGTCATATTTCCTCTAAAAAATTGTTGATATTTTCATGAAAGTTTTCAATACCTGTTATTTAATGACTTTCAATACAAGTTTAGCACTCATTCATTTGCTTTGCCATGCTTGAAGGGGAGTGAAAATAAACACACTACGAATAAAACCAAATAGAGAAAGATCTAGCAAAGAAATATTTTAAGAGATGACTATCGCCAGCAACAATCTTCATTTTACTAAAATATCTCTTTAATTTTTTTATTTTCCTAGAATCATAATCAGGATATGATCTTTGGATCAAAATTACTTATTTTACTAAAATAAGTAATTAATTTTTCATTCAATCATGATTTAAGATTGCCTTTATCACATATATGTAAATTTATATGTACATCTATATCATTTATAAAATCCACATATAAATATATACATCATATATAATAACATCAATATATCTATATATATTTGTAGATTTGCATACATATATGCATATGCATATATACATATGATGTTGTATGTGTGTGTGTGTGTATAAATGCATTAAATTTGCAATATATATATATATATATATATATAAACAATGTATATTAATTTAGCTTTATGATGCTATTTTGCAATGTAAGTGGTGATTGAAGGAATCTTGAACATTATCCAATACATTTGATGGAGGGATAATACTATTTGATATATTTTTAATGATAATTACTTGATATCTGTTAGAATATTTTTGATCGACACTAAAAGTTTTCCATTAAATGTCATGAAAATCTAACTTTTGTAGCTATTTTGTTTGCAATGTGATAAATATTCATGATTTTTTATCATTTTATATATTTTTATATTTTATATATTGGTGATTTATTTTCAAATTGTTTTAAGACAACTTTTTATGACTTCAATTATTTATGAATATTTTTTTATTTTTTAAAAATTTTACATGTTCATATTTTAGTTTTATATGCCATATTAAAATTATTAAAAGTGTATATTGTTTAACTTTTTACTAGCAAGAGTAACAAGAGTTTTTTCTCATATTCAAAATGAACCATAATTTGTGGACATATATAAAAATATTTTTATTTTTATTTTGATCAAGTAGGATTGATTTTATGATGTCAAATATCAATGAATTGTTTTGGAATTATAATAAAAAAAATCAAGTGTCATAAAACAAATGTTAACATATATCAAAATAAATCATATATCATTAAAACTCATATATCATTAAACAAATGTTTAATATTATTGAATATTATTGAAAATTATCAATTTGTATAAAAATCCAACAAATAAAATTGAAGATCATTGATATGTGGGGAAAAGTCAACTATGGTTGGGTGAAGATTCATCTTGCTTGCTCTTTCATTTGAGAGCTCCTCTTGCACATTTATAAAAGAGTTTTTTTTTTCATTTTTTTATCATTTAAATCTTAAGTGTTATTAGTTTGTATTTTATTTTATTGTTTATTTTTTTTCATTATTTCTTATGAATTTTTTATTTCAAATTATTTGATGTATGTTTTATTTTTGTAAGACCAACACATATAATTTAATCATGAACTATACAAAATATGTTAACATATCTTACATATTTTATTGAAAATGATTGAAATTGATCAAAAAAATTTATATTTTTATATAAATTTTTTTTTATATTTTTATATAAAAAATATAAAAAAATTTATCAAATGCTAACAAACCTTTTCAATCCTTCTCAAGTAATACCAAGAGAATCATTGAATATTGCTCATTGAAAGCATATCATATATTATTAAAAAAATTTATAATTTCATTAAAACTAAATAGATTCAATACAAAAAAAAATTATCAGTAGATTTCATTAAATATTCATTTTAAAAAGACATCATATAACATTGAATATGTCAGGATGTACAATAATGTATTAATGTTATTTGATTCATGGAATATATAACCTTAAGTCATTTTTATCTTAAAATATGAATATATTCATTTTTTATAAATGAATAACTTGTTATCATCGTTATTGTTCTAGATATGAATATGAATTAATTCAAATTAGTTAGAGGTAAGTGATAAGTTAGATCTATAATAATAACTTGTTAAAATACTTAGACATCAATTATTGTTCTACTTTTTTTATAGGATATGAAGAAGCTAGATGCATTGACTTTGTAAAAATTATATAAAATTTTTTTCATGATATCTAAAATGTCTCGTGATTTTTTGATCTTTACTGTGTTTATTGTATATTAAAGTCTATCATATTTATGATAGTTAATATTATTTTAGATAAAAAAATATAATCAAATTATAATCAATATTATCGAAAATTTGTTATGATAGAAAGATTATGATAATACATAGATGAGTCTTCAGGATCAAATTCCTACATTACAACAAAATATATTTGATGATGTATATTCTAAAATTTAAAGTTGTATAGATCATAATAGATAGATTAAAAATGATCTTATAATTTTTAACATTTTATGACTTAATGATTTGTAATATTTTTTATGTTTTATTTTTATTTTGAAAGATTATGTTACCATTTTTTATTTAATAAGTATTAATTATAATTTGAAATTAAAAATTTCATTTAATGTTATTTAATTTTTTAAATTCATAATTTTAAATTTTTTATATACTAGGTACGTATGTATATATTTTGTATTTACATTATGTATATATGTATATACACAATAATTTCTATCTATATACAATGTAAATATGTATATATTCAATATGAGTATATATACACATTGTATGTACATTTTATATACATTATGTATGTATTTTGTATATTGTAATACACAATAATTATATTATGTGTATATATAGATACACATAACAATTCACACTTCTATGTTATGTAAAATATAGTGATATAATGTAGCCATCATGCTCAGCACTTGCCACCTACACACACTGTCCAGGAAAGATGGCCCACAGGGGCCCAGGGTCTAGGGCCTGGGTCTATGTGAGGTTGACCAGGTGCCATGGGGAGGCCCTGAAGAGCAAATGCCTGGCTCTCCTAGTTCAAACCTCGGTTATTCTGGGTTGGGTACGTGTTGGGCCAGGCAATAACCATTCTCATCACAATTGTTGGCAAAGATTTTAATGAGAATTATCTAGAGTATCTTAATTTCTTTTTTCTTTTAAGTTTGAGGTGATGAATATATTTACTATTCATTATATTTATTGGACTATTTTAATTTTTGTATTTTTTATTTCACTTGTATCTAGTCTAGGTAGTATAGTGCTTATATTGATGGCATACTCCAAACACTTTTACTTGTGTTCTTTAAAAAAACATCAGATGTCTTAGGGCAGTCTCTAACATGCTAGTTGAAATGATAGTGGTGGTGGCGGCAATATCACTTTTATTTCCCCCACTTTGATATCAGGTTCAAAAATATAAATACATGCATTTCGGTGCCTCATTCCTAACGCAACCAAAATTTTGTCAAAGAGATCAAGTATAATGCCACACAGAAGAAGAAATACATAATGAAAATTTATCTTCGAGAGAATGTAAGATTTATAGTATAGATAGCATGTTATGATTGAATTAGCATCAAGGACATTAGATATTATATTATTTTGCTTTGGCACGTGTTGTTTTTTTGTTTTGTTATGGAAGATAAAAATTATATCTTTCTGGTCATGTACTATTCTAATTTTCATCGGGCAACTTTTAAAATTTTTATTTGTCAATTAGTTTTCTTAAAGTCTGATGCCTATGAAATTTGTTAATGATACTAGGTTTCTGCTTACCATGCAGAGTTGGATGTTGTGACAGTGCAATACAGGGCCTCATGTGCTAGCTTTTGTGGTGTGCTGATCTTTCTTTTCAGAATCATGTGGCACATGACATGCATTGTATATGTACATATATCGAGTATATAAGTATGAATATACTTGGTATATACATAAGTATATACTGAGTATATACGCAGGTATATACCAAGTATACACATAAGTGGGTGCATATATTTATTTATAGACATGTATATATTGTCATACATACATACCCATTTACACACATACACACTTTTGAATATATAATTGACCAGGCTGGTCTGGTCATCATCGTGCATTGCTCACAGATGTAAGTAATAAAAGCAATGGATAATATACATTTCCTAAAGCTTTGGTATGATATTTCTGGTCCAGGCCAGCCAGACAAATAGATGTTGGTCTTAAAAATCTTAGTAATTCTATTGATATGCAATTATCACATGGTACAAAGCGAACGTATGAGTAAATAAGTTTTTTTGCTCAAATTCTATAATGATTGGTTCTAATTGTACTAGGTCTTAGAATGATGATGATGATGATGCTCGTGTAGTTTCGTGCAATTATGGTCCGAGAGGAATATTGGGTTCTATTTTGGGAGAAGCAGTTCATCGCCTCATCAAAAATTTGCTCAATCTCAAGTTCATCAGTCGAGCATCATTGCCTGCCATACTTTTATTATCAGTAGCAGCAGTAGTGGCAGCAATGGCAGTGATGGCAGTAGCAGCAGTAGTGGCAGCAATGGCAGTGATGGCAGTAGCAGCGATGATACCACATTTTTCCCCATATATACATATATACATATATACTATAGTATATATGTATATATTGTAGTATATATGTATATATGGCAATAGCAGCGATGGCAGTAGCAGCGGTGGCGGCGATGATATATACATATATACTGTAGTATTATATACTTATCTAAACATAACTTTTTTTTATTTTGATTTGATTGAGTAATTTAACTTTCTTAGAAATATGGTACCGCATTGTTCCCCATAATAATCTTGTATATATTATAAAAAGTGAAGGAATTTTTTACTAGACATGACGTGTCGTGACTCAGATAGCTTTGTCACATCAGAAAAAATGTTGTTCAGAGGAGCAGAGGGAGAAAAAGCAATATCAATGAATGGATAGATTATACTTTATGTATTGTTAGTAGATACATTGATTGATGAATATGATGTAAAAAAATTTTGTTTTTTTTTATTTTAATTATGTTAAATATTGTATTAGAATAAGTTATTAAATGATTTTATTTTTTGTTAATTATAAATTATCATTTATAGTTTTTGTTTATATTCAATTTAAAATAAAAATATTAAATTATTTAATTAAAAAATTTAAAAATAAATTAAATTCTGAAAATAATTTTGAAATTAAAATAGCTAGGAAAAATTCCCTAGCTAATTTAGCAAATTTTCCCTAGCTAAATTTGCTAGTGAAAATTCCCCTTGCTAAATTAGCTAGGGAAAATTCCCTAGCTAAATAAGCTAGGGGAAATTTCCTAGCTAATTAAACCAGGAAATTTTTCCTAGCAAATTTAGATAGGGATATCTTTATTTTAGTAACATATTTTCAGTCACTAAATTTATTTAGCTAGGGACTATTTCCATCACTAATATTTAGTGATGCGCATTTTAGCTTGGGAAATCTTCCATCATTATTTTCGTTTAGCAACGAAAAATCTCATTTAGCTTGCTTATTTAGCGAAGGAAATTATTTTTTTTAGAAAGGAATTATTCCGTCGCTAAATTTTTAGTTAGGGATACTTTCATTTGCTAAATTTTAGCGAGAAGCACTTTAGATTGGGAACTGATCTGCCAGTAATCCATTTCTATATCCCATTTAGTTTTAAAATGTGCATTTAGCTAGCGAATTATCCCTAGCTAAATGGGATTTTTCTTGTAGTGTAGAAAAATAGTTAAATAGTCTGATAGATAGATGACTAGATAGATAGATATATATATATATATATATATATATATATATATATATATATATATATATATATATATATATATTAGGTAATTAGAAAGATATACCAATACACAAATAGATAGATTTACTGATAGATAGATAGATAGATTGATTGATAGATAGATAAATAGATAGAAAAACTAATATACAAATTTTCAGATAGACAAAGATACACAAATCAATAGATAGAAAGAAAGATATATAGAAAGATAAACATATAGACAGCATAGAGATAAATAGATAGACAGATAGATCAATCGATAGATAGATAGATAGACATATATATAAAAGACAGATAGTCATATAGACACATAGATAGTTATTTAGATTTATAGATAAATAGATAGATAAATTGATTGATTGAGAAAGAGATAGATAAACAAGTATATAGATAGATAAATCGATAGATAGACAGATAAAATGATAGATAGATAGATAGATAAAAATATTCCCAGATAGAAAGAAAGATAGATAGGCAGAAAGATAGATAGACATACAGATAGATAATAGATAAATAGATAGAAAGATAGATAGTTAGATTGATAGATAAAGATATACAAATTAATAGTTAGTCAGATAGAGATATTGAACGATAGAAATATAGTCAAATTGATAGATAGATAGATAGATAAAAAGGTAGAAAGATTGACATACATACAGATAGATAAATAGATAGAAAGTGAGATAGATAGACAGAAAGAAAGATAGACAAATATATAGATAGACATTTCAACAAAACTATAGATAGATAGATAGTTAGTTAGTTAGATAGATAGTCATGTAGACAGATAGATAATTAGTTAGTTAGACAGTTAGGTAGATAGGTAGATAGGCAAATAGGCAGTTAGATAAATAGACAGATAAATAGAAAGATAGATAGATAGGTAGATGAATTGATAGATAGACATATAGCATTTCAAAAAAGCCAAAATAACTAGGGATATTTCCCTAATTATTATAAAAAATTTTGTCATTAAAATAGAATAGCAATAGATTTATGACGTAAATTATCCATAGCTAAAGTGCTCATCACAAAATATTAATGGAAAAAAAAATCCCTAGCAAATTTTTGAATTATAGAAATCCCTAGCTAATTATATTTTTTCCCTTAATATTTTGATTATAATTAAGTGTAATAATTAATATTCTTCTCCTGAATATATATAGAAAATTCCCTATCTAAATTAGCGAAGGAAAAATCCCTAGATATTTTCATTCCAAATCTTTTTTCACAATTTAATTTTTTACAAAAAATTTGATTACATGTTTTTAAATATTGATATTAAATTGAATAAAAACATATACTATAACCCATTTGTTATAATTAACAAAAAGTAAAGGCAATTTAGAAATTATTCTGATATAATAGTTAGTTAAAACAAAAAGATTACATAAGTATATAATCATTTAAAGCTAAATCATCATCTTCATCATTAGCTAGTGCATTTGTGCTTGCTTCTCCTGCATGGTTTCTCTGCTAGAAGTTAGTATGCTATATGCTAAGTCAATTCCATTAACTATGACTCTATATAAGACATCTTCTTTTGCATTGCATTCTTAACTTCTTTCATCTCATCATTCACTTCTTTTATTTCCTGCATTTTATCCTTCAAAATAGTATCTACTGATCCTTCTCTTTAATTTATTTCTCCATAAATACAAATAATTCATTTGTTTTTATTTCTAGCTGTTAGATCGCCTCTTCCACTAGTGTTATGATAGAGGAACTAGAAGCTTGACTGCTAGAACAAAAATCCACTTCCTTCAAGCAGATTCTTTACACTCACTACTTCTTTTGACCTTTTATGGTCTCCAAATAAAAAAAAGATAATAGTCACTTGGTTGAAGTCCCATAGAACTTTCTAATGACTGAGAAGTAGCTATCACACATTCATCCATGAGGTCCTATAATAAAATAGAATAAAATACTATGCTAGATTTAAATAAAATAAATCAAATATTTTTTATTCCACACAACTTTTAAAATTTACTGTAGTATTCTAAAAGTTTATTAATATAACACATTCTTATAGCAATCATATGAGACTTGTTGCCAACAAAATGCCAATCCACTTCTTCACATGCATCTTCCTGAAAATCACATAAAAATAAGGATCTTGACCCAATTATCCAGCCCAATGTTTGTATTTATCATGTCAAAAAATAACATATGTTAGAAAATTCTTGCTAAAATTTTAAAACCATGCAAAGATAAATTATTTGGACTATTAGGCCAACTGCTAAAAATATAAATTTTAAAGTTATAAATTGTACCTAATCTCGAGCATACTCAATGCATGACTTTGATTCTCTTGTGTGGTGAGACATTCCTGTACCTGGTCTAGCTACCTTAATCCGTCAGTTTTTGCTGGCTATCTTTGATTTTTTCTTCACTTCTAGTTCCTCCCAATACTTAAGCCACTCGGGCCACTCATCCTCAGGTATAAAATCAGGCCTAACTTTTAGAAACTTTAATTTATGGACAAAACCTACGTACCATTCAGTAGTTTTGCTCTCTCACAATGATTTTATCTGTCCATCAAATTCGGAGTGCCCATGCACATTGATTTTATATATAGAAAAATCACAAAAAAACTATATTTATAAAAAGGACATAATACTTTTATGCTTGAATAATAATCAATATAATAGTTAAATAATTAGATAATTAATTTTCAATGCTTTGTTTCTTTGTTTTTACCTGAAAGTCATAAAAGTTAGTCTCTTTTGTTGATTCAGAAACTTTTTTCCACTATAATGCTTTGGAATCAACTATTTTGTTGAAAGACTTTGTAATTATAACCAAACACTCGTGAGATGGAATTAAACTATAAAAATAAATAAATAACATTGAAAATAAGCAATTATACCTATATATAAAAACAAAACCACTAAAAGGGACATCATACTATTTATATTAAAATAATTTTTACATTTTTTATACCTCCCATCCATAATTTCTATTACTAACTCAGCACTGCCTGTAGATGAAGCCACAACATTTAATGATGTCGATGGAGCTATAAATTAGAGAACAACTAATGGTGTAAAAGATGGTGATGGATCAGAAGTGTGTGGAGGAGAGACAATGGGTGGTGGCCTTATATCTGATAAAGGTGATGGTAAAGGTGTCAATGATGGTGATGATGATGGTGATGGTGATGTAGAAGTCTAGATATGGTGGGTATGAGATGATACTGATTGTACAACAATACATAAATTACTAGATGAATCTCGTCCATGTCTACATCTACGTCCACCTCAACCATGCCCAAGTCCTTTATACGCCATCTACTATACAAAAAGGAAAAACAATGAACACATAATAGAGATATAATAGAAACATAAATTGATATTGCATGATGAATAACCATGCATTTTAGAATAACACACACTAATGGATTCAAACAAAATATAGAAAGTCTTTGAAATTATAATATTCTAATAATATTATAATAGTTTAATTATCGGTATCATTATCACCCTCTAATGGATCTTTTGACATTCCATCTGATTCTGATGGAAGTTCTAACTCATCTTCAGATTGAAAATGATCATCTTCAAAATCTATTAGGCCACCATTTGAGTCACATAAGTTTTCTAGATCTACATCTATATGCACAGGCTCAATATTAATTATGTCATCTTCTTGAAATGCTGATGCAATAGCTTAGTTTGAACTTCTTCGTTGAGATGTTGGTACTTAAAAATTTAATCGAGCTTTGATTTTGCAAATAGCCCGCCACTCACTCTTATCATGAGATAAACTCGAATATGTATAATAATATACTTGAGTGTCTTGAACTACCATAATAAATGGCTCATATCAATTAATTCTGTATTTATGGATAATATCTACTAGCTTATAATCGGAATGAATCTTTGTACCAACATTTCGTGTTGGATCAAACCACTCACATTTTAATAATATAATCATATTATTTTGGAGTCCAGGATACTCCAACTCAATAACTTCTGCTAGTTGACCATAATAATCAATCTCATTTACACTATAACTTAAGCCTTTAATGCATACACCACTGTTCATAGTTGCTTTAGAAGAACAATGCCCTATTTTGTGAAATTTATATTCATTGACAAAATACCCAGGATAAGATGTCACATATCAAAATGAGCATTTACTTAGATTCTGTATGAATATGTTGAAATCTCCATTTTAACGATCATTTGTCTATTGCATACATTCAATAAATGATATTAAAAAAATATAAGCTACTAATAAATCAAATTATTCAAAAAATTAAGGCTTAATAATTCTCACATAGTTCTTGAACTAATTCACAAATTCTATTCTAGCATAGAATCGACCTTATGGCTAGGCATGGATGGTTTCCTTTATTTTAACTGCTCAATATAAACACTGCACAAATATAGACAGCGGGAGAATAATGGATATTAATTTTTAATTATTATTATTCAAGACAAAATTATCCTATGGATAAACCTTCAATCATTTTGGGTATACATACTCAATATATGCTGCAACCTCCTCACAATTAAGTAAAAGGTAGCTAGGAGTTGCTTTGTACTATTCATCTGTCATACATCTTTTCTTTGCTCTTCCAAATGCTTTTCTAGGATGCTTGAAGATAGATAACTTGTCCTCAGATTCATATCCTTCTACCAGTACATGACATTTATCATTCTGAGGCATATTTATATTCTTTGTATTGATATGGTCCTCAAAAGAATAAGAACAAAAAATAATGCTTTTCTACATAATATGCATTACAAATTGAACCTTCATCTTTTTGCATGTTCCTAACATTCAATTTAAACTTACGAAAATACCTACAACTATTTTGTTATGTTTAAATAAAATCAAATTACAATTTTGATTAATTCTTGAAATAATAAAATACAATTACATATATTTATTTACCTCTCAAAAGGATACATACACTTGTATTACAATGGCCTAGTTATCTTTGCTTCATAAGCCAAATGGACTGACAAATGCTCCATTGAGTCAAAAACCTCAGTGGGAATATTCATTCAAGCTTACAAAGAATGAGATGTATGTCATTCTCTAGTCTCACAATGTCATCTATTTTGATTGTGGTTGTGATTAGTTGTTTGAAGAACAAATAACTAAGTTCTGTAAGGACCTTCCAAACACAGAAAAAGTATTTAACGGAAAGCATTTGGTATTCATCTCTACATAAATACATGAAAATCATGACTTTTCATTCCAAATAACATAAGCTTCTTCATATCCACACATCTACCAATATTTGACACATATCCATCATGGAATTTCAAAATATTGACCCATTCACACAATATCTGTCTTGCCTTCTTTTCAAGTGTGTAACAAGCTTTAGGGTATTTTTCTGTAGCCTCATTCCATTTCAATTCAGGACACCAATAACAATTATTTAACTCTTGTCTTGATTTTATAGTGTCCTTTTTGTTCATCTATATTTAGGTAGGGTTGAAGACATTGTAAAACATATTTTTTTTCAATATGCAATACATCCAAGTTATGACAAATTGAATTAGACCTCTAATAAGACAAGTCCCAAAAAAACACTATGTTTTCTCTGGCCAAATATTTTGAATATTGGTCCATTAGTTCCAGTAGCATCAATTTCAATTACTTTCTTTAGACCCAAACTCTAAATCTTTGTCAAGATATCATCTACTGAATGAATAGCTAGTTAAACTGTCGTCACTATTTTATTTTTTTGAAATGTAGTTCTATTTCTACGGAATGGATGATTCGTAGGTAGAAACTTAAAATGGTTTTAAACCATGACTATTTACCATTGAATTTGAGAATGAAAGCTTCAGACTTGTCCATGCAATATGGTCATGCTAACCATCCTATAGTACTCCAACTAGACAATATTGAATATGCAGAAAAATTACATACCATCAACATAAGGGATGCATGCATAATTACACTTTGCTTCTTTGAGATGTCATATTTATTCATGTCAACATTCCACAAATGATTCAACTCTGCTATAAGAGGCTGTAAAAAAACATCCAACATGTATTTTGGATTTTTTTGCCCTTAGAACCAATATTGACAAAAACATATATTGCTCCTTCATACACAACCATGGAGGCAAATTCTAAGGTGTCACTTTCATTGCCCATGTAGAATACTAGTTTCTAGATTGATCTAATGGCTGAAAACCATTAGTGTAGAGACCCAATCTCACATTTCAACTTTCAGCAAGTGAATTTGATGGATGACATATTGCCCCTTGTTCAACCTCATACTCAGAATGACACCTCATATCATTTGTTGTCGTATTTGATGCATATAGTCTCTACAATCGAGGAATTAAAGGGAAGTAATACATATTCTTAAATGCAACTTTTATCTTCTATCACATTTCTACAATACGAGGAGCCTTCTTTAACCGAGGATGATCTCTACACTTACATTTAATTACATCACTATCACCATCCCAATATAACATACATCCATTAAAACAACAATAAAATTTTTCCACTGGTAGACCCTTACCTCTTAATAACTTCTTAATACTGTAAAACTAGTCTGTGACCAAATTATTATCCAAAACAATTTCTTTCATTAGTTCTGTCACCTGATCAAATAATTTCTCAAACATATGATTTTTTGACTTCATGCTCATAAGTCAAGCCACAAGTGACAATTGCGAATGTGTTTTACAATTAGGCCACAACCGATTGTCTGCAGCTTTAAGCATATCATAAAATTTCTCAGCTTCAGGATAATGTGGTTCATCCATGTAATCCATATTGAAATTAACACTCGTAGCTTCCATGACCATTCTATGGTATGTGTTTGGTGCTTCTTCACTACATACATATGATTCAATACCCTCATTTTGGTCAATGTTGAAAACCATTGTACTTTTCCCTTGATATATCCTAACAAAATTATTTGGTACAAAACCATATTTAGCCACATGGTATCTAATAGTGTTTACATCACGAAAAGACATATTCAGACACTTGTGGTTATTATATGGACAGTTAATTTTATCTCTGTCTTTCAATCTTGATTGACTACAAGCAAAGTTGATGAAAGTTTCTAGCACACTCAAAAAATATTTATTCAAAATTCCATTTATAAACCTTTTGTACATCCACTAATCATCTGAACTCATGTTGCTCTATTATATTTACAAAGAATTATGCTCAATCATAATTCTAAATGAAACATACAATGACTTCAAATAATACAATTAATTAAATAAAATCACTTACATATGAATATGCAAAGGCAAAATATCATGAATATCTAGGCAATGTGTTCGTAGAATCTACATGAAGAAACAGATAATTTATTAGCATGCTAAAGTTGAAAAGATATCACAATATTGCTAGATGAAAATTTTCAACTATGATTCAACTCAATCTTTGAATATAAAAATAAATAGGAAAGGCAAAAAAAAGGAATGAAGATCCAATCCCAATAACTTTATGCAAATGAATTAATGAAGAATTTAGACATGAAAAATAAAAAGTTTGGACTAAAAAACATATCATACAAAGTATTAAACTAGAAAACATAGATGTGGAGTAGCTTGCAATTTTAGATTCTTAGCATTACAGGTTTGAACTAATTAAAGATACCAATAATTAGAGACATTAACTTTAACATAGTTTGTGGAAAACTGCAATCAAATCAAAGTTTGCTAAAGAAAATAGATTGAGATGAGAAGAATGAGAATTAAGCAAAACTAGTTGACTAAAGAGCTCTTATAAATTCTATCACATCCTACTTAATGTTTACAAACAAAATAGAGATTAGAAATGGACGAATATAATCTAGTAAAACTAAAGCTTAATTTTAAAGAGACATATGACTTAAACACCAAGATTTAAGGCCAAAGATATGCATAAATAAATAGTTAATTGAAATAGCAGCCTAAGAACACACCATTTTATGAACTAAAGAACTTCCAAAAATAGTAGTGCAAAAGAACTTAATCCTAATTTTTTAGTAATTTACTTAAAGATTATTTACATACACATCAATTCAAACTTAAATGATACGAAGGATATCAACTTATTAATTTAACAAAAATTATAGATATGAACATCACTTATATACTTTTACCGATTAGATATTTAACTAAGAAACTAATTTTTTCTATTGAAAAACCTATTTTCATTTTTTATTATGGTTATTAGCTCAGAATATATGTTATTCCCATTTTAATCTATTATGAGAAGAATGAACACATAAAAGTATTATTTTATCAAAGAAAATATTAAAATAAAGCAACATTTTGGCAAGAGCAGCCTGAGAGGGCTATTTTTCACAATGCCCAAATGATCCACGAGAAAATCAAGCAAATGGCCACATCACTTTTTTTAAGAGATTCTAAAATAAGTTAATTAATTTTATCGAACAATAACATGGCTATAATTGCATACAATTTATAAAATTATTTAATATACTAATATTATAATCTTACACCAAAACAAAATGTTTCAAATATATATATGACAAAAAATACAATGATACACATACAAACAAAAAACTATACATGAATGTGTGTGTGTGTGTGTGTGTGTGTGTGTGTATCATATATCAAGAGTATCATCAATTTCACACAAAATTTATTAACAAATGCTAAATCTAAAATAGCTGAAAAGAAAATAAATAAAAGGAAAACATATCCTATATTAAGAGTATCATATATCAAGAGTATCATATATCAAGAGTATCATATATCAAGAGTATCATATATCAAGAGTATCATATTTTGCATTAATGATGATTTTTAATTTTTGTTTTTCATTAATTTTTTATTGCTAAATATTGAATTTAACAAAAAATATACTACTAGAATAATACAAAATTAAAATATCACACTAATATTAAAGATATTTTTTCATATGGAGATTTAAATCCAATAAACAATTTTTATTAAAAAACTTTACTTTGATATATCGATTCTTAGTAATAATCTCTGAATCAACATTAGATCATAGTCAAAATTTTGAAAGCCATTATTAAATGACGTGTTTCATCTTGTTTGATTGTTTTTTCATTTAGTTGTACAATATTTTCTTTTATACTTTTTAATTTTTTGTATGTGTGACAAATAAATTGGCAAGTTTTTGTGTACAGAAGTATATTACTATACATGTTTCATTGTAAACAATAAATAGTGTGCATGTACAACAAACATATACTGTACTAAATAAGAAACTTCACATGCACCCCACATCTACTACTTTGGATATATATACTAAATGCACATTTTTAAAAAAACAGAAGGGTATACTCATTTACTAATCAAATTATCTATCATATTACTCATGTTACCATTGTATAATGATGGAATAATTACTTATTATAAATGTATACACGAAATAAGTGACCATGCATGGCTAGTGTGCTTTGAGAATGCATGGTAAATAATAAAATACTTTGAAAAAATTATGTACAATGTTTGTTCCCCCGCTAACAATAATGTATAGTCTCACTTGGGTTCTTAGTCTTCTACACCCCCCCCCCCCCCCCCCCCCCATTTCTCCATCAAGTGTGCTTTGATTCTACAAGCCAATATTAGATATATATAATAAAGACTTAGTGCAGTCAATTTTTTTTAATAGTACTATTAAACAATAATTAAAATCAGGCCAAATAAATTAATTAAAGCATCTACAATCTTAACAGAATAGAATTACTATGTAATTTATTGGGTACCTAATTAAAGACAAAAAAAATATGATTTATTAAGAAAAAAAAAACCTAAAGAGAATTCATCATCATCTACCAACAAAAATTATAGCCTCGACAACTTATCAACATGAGCAATGACAACAAAATTTAAGGTTATAACGGTTAAGTTGTACTTCTTCTTTGAAAAAAATATAAGAGTTTCACACTATAACCATAGAAACCTGATTAGTAAAAAATTTTCCACAGGTTCTCAATTCATATTCTCTACAAAAAAAAATTCTAAATATAAAAACCCATAAATTAAAATATAAGATATAACTTGAATTTAAAAAATTATAGTACCCTGTTATTCTTCTCCTTATTTTATTTTCTTCATCCTATTTACTATGCTTCTTCCGAATTTCAACCTAGCACATTTTATGTTGAATTGAAATCATTAAACCTAAAAAAAGAATCATAAAATAAAAAAAGTTCACACTATATGAACAATATTATGGATTTCCATAATGTCATTAATCTATTGGACTATAATATTCTTGGGACAATTATTATCATAGATTACTGTGTATTAATTGCATGGTTAATATATATTCATTATACATTTAATATGTATTCATTTATAAACCCTATAAATAGGAAGCCTTTGTATGAGTACACAATATACTGAAGGAATAAGAAATCTCTCCCTATTTCCCTATAT
>JAREIK010003832.1:990543-1023786 GCA_029783825.1 Sapria himalayana
AATAGCAAATAGATATAAAGATAGAAAGATAGAGAGATAAATAGATTGACACAAAGATATATAGAAAGATAGATAGACATATATATATATATATATAAAATAGATAAATAGATATATACATAGATAGTTAGATTGACAGATTCTTAAATAAATAAATATATAGTTAGATAAATAGATAGATATACAGTTATTTATCAATCAATCTATCTTTCTTTCTATATATTTATCTCTCTGTCTATATATTTGTTTATCTATCTATCTATCTATTTATTAACCTATCTATCTTGATGTCTATCTATATATCTATCTAGCTGTATATGTATTTGTCTATCTATATGTCTATCTTTCTGTCAATCTAACTATCTATCTATTTATATAATGATCTATCTATTTATCTATTTGATTAACTATCTATCTTTATATTTTTCTATTTATCTATCTATCTATCTATGTGTCTATTTATCTATCTAGATATTTCTCTAACCATATGTCTATCTATTTATCTGTCTATCTTTCATTCAAAAAAACAATCTATCTATCCATTTGTTTATCTATCTCTCTATTAATCTTTCTATATAATAATATATCAATATATCTATTAAACCATCCATCAATTTATCTATCAATTTATTTATCAATTTATCAATTAATATATTCTGTAAATCTATCTATTAATATGTCTAATAATCAGATTATAAATCTATCAATCTATCAATGTATCTATTTGTCTGTCTGCTTATCTATATATCTTTACATCATTCGGTCTATCAATCTGTTTTTGTAACTATCTATCTGTCTATCTATCTATCTATCTATTAGTTTATCTATATGTCTCTATTGGACTATCTAACTATATATCTATCTATATATCTATATATCAGTCTATCTATCAGCTATCTAACTATCTATCTATTCTAATGTTTATTTATATATCTATATCTCTATCTATTAATCATTCTATATATCTCACTAATAATCTATCGATCTATCTATCTATCTATATGTCTATCACAAATTCTATCTATATATATGTTCATCTATTTGTCTATCAAACTATCTATAATTATGTCTATCAATCTATCTAACAATCTATCTAACGAACTAACTATTATTCTTTCTTTCAATACGTCTATCAATCTGCCTATCAATATATCAATTTATCTGTCTATCTAATGAGTTTAATGTCTATCTATCTATCTATATATCTCTCAATCTAATTATCTTTCTATATATTGGTTTAAAAATCTATCTATCTATATTTATTAATATCATTTAATCTATCTCTCTATCAATATCACTATCTATCTATCTATCAATATGTCTATCTATCTATTTATGAATATAGCTATCAATCTCTCTATAAAACTGTATATCAATCTCTTTATCAATCTTTCTATCTATCAGACAATCTATATGTCTATCTATCTATTTTTATAACTATCTATCTTTATATATATATATATATATCTATCAATCTCTATATCGATCTGTCTATCTATCTATCTTTCTATCTAACTTTTTATCAATCAATCTATTAATCTATATATCTATCTCTTTATCTATCTGTCTATCAATCTACATATCAATCTATCTATCAATTTGTCTAGAAATTAGTCTATCAATCTCTGTATCAAAATTTCTATAAAAATATCTATAAATATGTTTATTTATGTGTCTATATCTATTTATTTATCAATCAATCATTCTATCTATCTATTAGTCTATCTATTTGTTTATAAATTTTTCTATCTATCTTTCAATTTGTATTTCTATATATATATATATATATATATATATATATATATATATATCATTTTTTTATCTATCAATCTATATGCCTACCTATATGTATATCTATCTGTGAATATATCAGTCTAATAATTTATTGATCTATATGTCTATCTATCTGCCTATCAATTTGTTTATCTTTCTATCTATCTAACTAACTAACTAACTGTCTAACAATCTGTATATATATATATATATATATATATATGTATCTATCTTTCTTTCTATCTAATTATATATGTATATTTTTATATATCTATCTATCAATCAATCTCTTTATCTATCTCTTTATCTATATATTATCGGATCTATTTGTGTATCAATATATCAATCATCTATCTATTTCTATCTATATATTTATCTATAATATATATATTTGTTTATCTATCTATTTGTCTATATAATATTTATCTAATTATCTAACTATCTCTCTATCTATCTTTCTATTTACCTAGCTATCTATTTGTTTATTTATATATCATATATATGTCTATCTATCTGTCTATTAGCTTTCTATCAATCAATCAATCAATCTATATATCTTTTCATCACGTAGATTTATCTGTCTATCTATATGTTTATCTGTCTATCTATCAATAGGTGTATCAATTTGTTTTTCAATTTATCTATCTATATATCTATCTATCTCTATTTGTCTCGGTCTATATGTATGTTTATTTATCTATATATCCAACTATAAAAGTATCAATCTAATAATCTATTTATTTATCTATCTCTCTTTATGTCTATCTATTTATTTATCTATCTATCTGTCTATCTAACGATCTATATATTTGTCTATTTATCTAGTCTATCTATCTGTCCTTTCTATTTGTCTATATCTATCTATATACTATATATGATCTATATGTATATGTCTATCTATCTATATGTCTAATCTATCTATCTATCTATTTGGGTATCTACTTATCTATGATCTATTTATTTATTATATTTCTATCTTTCTGTTTATCTAACTAAACTATCTATCTGTCTGTGTATCTATTTGTCCTATCTAACTGTCTATATATTTGTCTATTTATTTACTATCTATGTAATCTAATAATATATCTATCTATTTCTCTATCAATCTTTTATTAATCTGAATATCAATCTATCTATCAATTTTTCTATCAATTTCTCTAACAATGTGTCTATCATCAATCTATCAATCTATCTATCAATCTATCAAATAATTTGTCTATCAATCTATCTATCTCTATGTCTATAAATATGGTGATCAATTTATCTATGAATTTGTCTATATATCTATCTATCTATGTGCTTCTCTATCAATGTGTCTATCTATCTGTCTATCTTTTTTTCTATCAATATGTATATCTATCTGTCTTTATATCTTTCTATCTATCTGTTTATCTATCTGTTTATCTATCTGTCTATCTATCTATCTATCTATTTATCTATTTGTCTATCTATATGTCAATTTATCTATCTATTTTTCTTTCTAGCTATATGTCTATCTATCTTTATATCTATCTATCTATCTATCCATCTATCTATCTATGTATCTATCTATCTATCTATATATCTATCTCTCTATGAATCTATCTATCGATTTGTCTATATATCTATCTAACTATATGTCTGTCTATATATCTATCTATCCTAATATCTATCAATCTATCTTTCTATCAATCTATATAATAAATTTTCTATCTATTAGTATAATAATCTATTTATCAGTTTGTCTATTTATCTATCTATTTTTCTTTCTATATGTCTATCTATCCATCTATAAATATATCTATTATCCTATCTATCTATATATCAATCTTTTTATCAATCTATCTTTTTAATTTGCCTATTAATTTGTCTATAAATATATCTCTAAATCTATCTATCTATCTGTCTATCAATCTGTCTATCAATCTATCTTTCAATCTATCTATCATTATGCCTATAAATATATCTTTCAATATGTCAATAAATCTGTCTATTAATATTTCTATCTATCAAACTATTTATATATCTATCTATCTATCTTTTTTTTCTGTCTATCTATTTATGTATCTATCATTTTATTATTTGTCTATCTATGTATCTATCTATCTATATATCTGCCTATTTATCTAACTAACTATGCTTTAATGTGTATAATTAGTAGTATATATATAAACATATATATATATATATATCTATAAATCTATATATCTTTTTATCTATCAGTCTATTTATCTATCTATCTCTCTAACTATCTATCAATCTAACTATTAATATTTTAATAAATTTACATATTTATCTTTCAATCAATATATTTATTAATGTCTATCTATATGTCCTTCTATTTGTCTATCTATTTGTTTATATATCTATCTTTCTCTTAATAAATCTATCTATTTGTCTATTTATCTGTCTAACTAACTAACTAACTGTCTGTCTATATATCTATTTATATATCTTTTAGTCAATCTACTTATTTATCTATCTATCTATCTTTCTTTCTATATATCTATTTGTCTAACTATATGTCTATATGTCTATCTATCTTTCTATTTATCTATTTGTCTATGTATCTTTCTATTTAATTATCTAATAATCTTTCTATCTATTCTCTAATAATATGTTTATTAATCTAACTATCAATTTGGCTATCTATATGTCTATCTATCTATCAATCAATCAATCAATCTATCTTTTTATCTATCAATTTATCTATCAATCTATCAAGATCTATCTTTAAATCTATCTATTAATCTATCTATCAATCCGTCTTTTAATCTATCTATTAATTAATTTATTAATCGATCTATCAATATTTATATCTATCTATCTATGTATATATTTGTCTATCTATCTGCCTATCTATCTATATGTCTGCCTATCTATCAATCTCTCCATCTATTTGTTTATCTATCTATGTATTTATCTACGTTTCTATCTATCTATATTTCTATATATATATATATATATATATATATATGTGTGTGTGTGTGTGTGTGTGTCTATTTATATATCTATCTATTTATATACCAATCTATCTATTTATATAACTGTCTATATATCTGTATTTCTAGCTATCATTCTATCTATCTTTATTTCTTTCTATCTATATATCTATTAGTCTATCTTTCTATCTATCTATCTATCTGTTTGTTTATCTATCTTTATAACTATTTATCTATCTCTCTATCTATTTATTTGGCTATGTATCAGTCTATATCTATGTTTATCTATTTGACTATTATGGGTCTATCTATCTATTTCAATGTCTATCAATCTATCTATAAATCTATCTATTTATATGTTTATATATTTTTTTATCTATCTATCTATCTAAGTATCTATCTATCTACATATCAATCTGTCTATCTATCAATATATATATCTATTTTTCTCTCTATTTTTCTATCTATCTGTATATTTATTTGTATATCTATCTATCTACCTATCTCTTTATCTATATATCTATCAATTTGTCTATCTATATGCCTATTTATTAATATATCTAACGGTCTATAAATCTATCTACATATCTATCTTTCTATCTATCTATATGTTTATCTATCTATCTATCTTTCTATCTATTTATCTATCTATCTATCTATTTATCAATCTATCTATCAATCTATATATAATAATATCTATCAATCTATGTATCTATCTATCTATATAACAATTTATCAATCTAAATATCTATCTATCTAAATATCTATATATCTATCTATTGATATGTTTATCTATTTGTTTATATATTTTTTATATATCTGTCTATATATCTCTCTATCAAACACTTTATGTATCTATCAATAAATATGCCTAATAATTTGTCTATCATACTATATATCGTAAATCTTAATGTTTAGCTGTTTGTATATTTATGTTTATGCCTATCCTTCGGTATAGATATCTATCTATCTATTTACCTATCTTTTTATCTATCTATCTAACATTTGATTTATTTGTCTATCTATTTATTTATCTATCTATATATCTATTTGTCTATCTATCTACTTACCAACCTACCTACCTATCTATCTATCTATCTATTTGTCTGTCTCTCAATCTATTTATCTATGCATCTATGTATCTATCTATAGATGTATATCTATCAGTCTATCTATCTATCTTAGTAATTATCAATTTGTCAATCTATATGTTTATTTATCTATATATCAAATTATCTATCTTTCTATCTATCTACCTATATATCTATCTATATATCTATCTATTTGTCTATAAATCTTTCTTTTAATTTGTTTCTCAATCTAGCTATAAATCTTTTCCTCAATATGTCTACATATTTATCTACTTATATGTCTTTCAATCTTTCTATCAATCTATCTTTCAATATATATATCAATCTATCTATAAATCTAAATATTTATTTATCTTTTATCTATCTTTATATCTGACTATCTATCTATCTATTTATGTGTCTATTTATCTATTTATTTATCTATTTATCTATGTATCAGTCTATCTATCATTCTATATATCTATGATTCTATCTATCTATCTATATATCTATATATCTATCTATATGTTTATCAATCTATCTGTCTATCATTTTGTCTATTAATGTTTCTATCAATATGACTATCAGTCTGTATATAAATATATTTATAATTATGTCAATCTATCACTCTATCTATCTTTGTATATATATATATATATATATATATCTATCTATCTATCTATCTCTTTGTCTTTTTGTCTATCTATCTATCTATCTATCTATCTGTTTATCAATATATTTATCAATATATTTATCAATATATTTATCAATTTGTCTAACTATCTATCTACATATCTGTCTCAATATGTCAATCAATCTATCTATGTTTTTTCTATCAATCTATTTAACAATTTGTCAATCAAATTATCTATCTAATAGTCTCTATGTCAGTCTATTTGTATATCTATTTGACTCTCTATGTTTATGTCTAAATATTTGTCTATCTATTTATATATTCATCTATCAATCTATTTATCTATCCATCTTTCCATCTATATGTATATCTATCTTTTTTTCTTTCTTTCTATCTAACTATATATCTATCTACATATCTATTTATATAACATTCTATCTATCTGTATATTTATTTTCATATCTATCTATATAACTTTCTATATATATTCATGTCTATCTATCTAACTATCTGCCTATCTATCTGTCTTTCTTTATGCCTATCTATTTGTCTTTCTTTATGCCTATCTATTTGTCTTTCTTTATGCCTTTCTAACTATCTAACTATCTATCTATTTATTTGTCTATCTATCTGTCTATCTATATATAAAATAAACTATCTTTTATCTATTTATCTAACTATCTGTTTGTCATTTAATCAATCAATCTATTTGTCTATCTATCTATATATCTTTCTATCTATCCATCCATCTATCTTTCTATAAATCTATCTATATGTGTCTATCAACTATTTATTAATATGTCTACCAATCTATATATCAATCTATCTATTAATATATCTATCAATCTATCAATCTGTATATCAATCTATCAATCTATTTATCTATCTATATGACTATTAATCTATCTATCACTCTATCAATCACTCTATCTAATAATTTGTAAATCAATCTGCCTATCTATCTCTCTATCAATCTTTCATTCAGTCTATCTATCAATATTTCTCTCAATATATCTATCAATATGTCTATCAACCCGACTATTAATCTATCGATCAATCTTTCTATCTATCTGACTATCTATATATCTATCTACCTATCTATCTTAATATGTATCATTCTGTTAATCTAATTTTTTATCTATCTATCTATATATTTATCTAATTTTCAATCTATCTAACTATCTAACTAACTAACTATCTATCTATCTATATATGTGTCTATTATCAGTCTAGCTATATGTGTGTGTGTGTGTGTATCTATATATCTCTTTATGTCTTTATCTATCTGGTTATCAATCAATCAATCTATCTATCTATCTGTCTATCAATATGACTATCAGTCTATCTATAAATCTATTTATAATTATGTATATCAATCTCTCTAACTATGCGTGTATAGATCT
Source organism: Sapria himalayana (assembly GCA_029783825.1). NCBI lineage: Eukaryota > Viridiplantae > Streptophyta > Magnoliopsida > Malpighiales > Rafflesiaceae > Sapria > Sapria himalayana. The sequence continues at coordinate 998,345 of JAREIK010003832.1, forward strand.
AACTATCTGCCTATCTATCTATCTATCTTTCTTTCTATCTGTGTGTCTATCTCTCTATCTATCAATCTGTCTATCAATTTGCCTAACTATCTGTCTATATATGTGTCTATCAATATGTCTATCAATCTATCTATGTTTTATCTATCAGTCTATTTAACAATTTGTCTATCAAATTATTTATCTAATAGTCTCTACGTCAGTCTATTTGTATATCGATTTGTCTATCTATGTGTGTATCAATATATTTGTCTATCTATTTATATATCTATCTATCTGTATATCTATCAATCAATCAATCAATCTTTCTATCTAACTATCTATCTTTCTACCTATCTATTTGTTTATTTCTTATCTATCTATATAACTTTCTATCTATAATTATGTCTATCTATCTATCTAACTATATGCTTATATATTTACTTTCTTTCTGCCTATCTAACTATCTATCTATTTATTCGTCTATCTATCTGTCTATCTATATATAAAAATAAATTAACTTTTATCTATCTATCTATCTATCTATTTGTCTATCTTTCAATTAATCAATCAATCTGCCAATCAATCTGTCTTTCAATATGTCTATTTATTAATCTATCTATCAATCTGTCTATTTATTAATCTATTTATTAATCTATCTACTTTCAATATGTCTTTCAATATGTCTATTTATCTGCCTATCAATCTGGTTATCAATCTATTTATTAATCTATTTATCAATTTATCTATTAATCTATCTATTAATATATCTATTAATATATCTATCAATCTGTATATCAATTTGTCTATCAATATTTCTATTTATTAATCTTTCTATCTATATATCTGTCTATTTATCTAAAAATTTATTTGTCTATCTCTCTATCTATCTATCTCTCTATCAATCTTTCTATATATGTCTATTAATCTATCTATCAATTGAACTATCAATCTATCTATCTTTCAATCAATTTATCTATCAATATTTCTATCAATCCGAATTTTAATCGGTATATCAATCTACATATTAATCTTTCAAAAAATTTATTTATCAATCTCCCAATCTATATGTCTATCTATCTTTCAATCTGTTTATCTATCTTTCTATATATCTATCTATATATTTATTTATCTATCTGCATATATATATATATATCTTTCTGGCTATCTAGCTGCCTATCTATCCTATCTATCTATATAAATATCTATCTTTCTATCTATCTATTTGTTTATCTATATGTCTAAATATTTATCAATATATCTATCATCTATCTATCTATCTTAATGTCTATCTATCTATCTATCTATATATCTATCTATCTAATTATCTATCTATCTTTCTAATAATCTATGTATTATTCTGTCTATCTATTTGTCTATATATTAATCTATCAATTTATCTATCTTTTTGTCTATTAATCTATCTATCAATGTATCTATCAAAATGTCTATCAATCTATCTATTAATCTGTCTATCAAACTCCATATCAATCTATCTTTTAATATATCTATCAATCTATCTCTTAATATATCTTTCAATCAATCTATTTATTATTATACCTATCTTTATGTCTGTCTATCTATCTATCAATCAAAATTACCTATCTATTTGTCTATCTATATTTCTATCTATCTAACTATATATTTATCGATAAATCTAACTACCCTTCTATATTACTTTCTATCTTCTATCTACCTATATATCTAACTAACTAAATATCTATCTGTATATATATATATATATATATATATATATATATCCTATCTATTTATATGTATATGTATTTTTCTATCTTTTTATATATCTATTTGTCTATCTATACGTCTTTATATCTATCTCTCTTTCAGTCTCTCTAATTTTCTATTTGTCTATCTTATTTTATATATCTATCTATCTATATATATAGACATACATCTATCTATTTTTTGATCTATCTTTATTCATTTTGTATAAAATACATAGATAGGCAGATTTATCTATTTATTTATATATATAGATAATATCTGACAAATATAGAATAAAATAAACAAATTGTGTTCCAATTCTTATCTATTGTATGTAATTGGCTAGATATATTGGTGACTTTCTCTAATTAATTTATTTGAGATGTAAATAAATAGACAAGTCTTTTTAATAATCTGTCTACCTATAAACTATAACCACTTATATAAAATAATAGTTTTATATCTAGTTCAAAACCTAGTTATCTTATGCAATCTTGAGAAAAACTTTCCGCCTAGTTTTTTTTGACTCAATGGAATATCTTCTAGTGTACTTGGCTTACGAAGCTATGATTGCTGGTCCTATCCATTATTGTTGGATTTATCCTCTAGAAAGGTAATATTAATTTACTAAACCAATTCTTTTTCTATATATATATTTATATATACACAAAAATGACTTGTAATTTCAATAATTTTTTTTGTAGATACTTGAGGAAAATAAAACATACAATAATGAATAAGGTTCAGGTTAAGAGTTCTATATCAATAGGTTATATTATGGATGAGGCTACAAAATTTATATCATTTTAATTCAAACAAGGAGATCCAACTCTTCCACTTATGGAAAAGCGGAATGAGATTTATCTTTATGACAATGTAGATAATGAAATATTTGAAATTTTCAAGCCTCTGGGTAATGAAATTGATGCTGAAGGTTAAAGATATCTAGTCGACTATGAATATATGGAAGCTCATCTATATGTCCTAATGAATTTTTTAGAGGTTCAACCATTCATTGAGTAAGTATTTTCTAATAATCAAATGATATCTATTATTCATTATAATTTACTATTTCCTATCAATGTATCAATTATTTTTAATTTCTTTTTTTAGTGATTTTGTTATAGATAAACATGAATAATTTCCAAACATGAATAATTTCCAAACATGAATGAAGAAGCAATCAATGCCGTGACGGAAAAAGAATTTTCATCATTTTTTGAAAAATTTGTATGTTTACTTATAATAAAAATCACAAAATAATTATATTGTTCTAATAAAAATTTATGATTGTAATATAAATGATCCATTTAATTTTTATTGCAAGTTCATAATCATGCAAATAAAATTTTCAATAATTATCTTCAATGTATAGCACGAGGTCCCCTAAGAGAGGTTAAAATGTACAATGGTTACTGTGTGAATGGTTTTAAATTTCACACTAAATCATATGGTAGCTTCCGATCAACAAATAATATGGGGGGTATGCATTAAAGGCTCTTTATAAAATGAAACCAAATATGACTATTACGGGACTCTGGTCAAAATGATCGAGTTATAATTTGAAGCCCTCCCGGTTAAAAAACCGTGGTATTCAAATGTGAATAGTTTGATCCAACACCACATGTTGATATTGTTTTCCATCCTCGATATAAACTTGTCAATGTGCACAATAAAAATAATTCAGCAAGTACGAACCTTTTGTCTTAGCAATACAAGCATCATAGGTTTATTATTGTGAATATGTGGGTCGGACTGGTCCTAGAAATGATTGGAAAGTTGTGTGCAAGATAAAAGCAAGGGCTGAAATTGACATCCCCACATCACCAAGTACTAATTTCATAGAACTAGTTTTTCAAAATGATGACAATAATGTTATAATTGAAGCTGTGGTGGGGGCCGAAGACGTCCTTTTAGTATCATCTTTTGAGATGGATACAAGTGAGGATGTAGATATTGATGAAAATTTAATTGATTATGAGGAATAAATGATTGATGAAGAGGAGTATGAAAATGATGTTAGTATAATTGAAGAAGAAGACGAACCATATTTGAATGATTTTGATGAGAATGAGTAGACAGTGAGATTTATGTTATTTTAATTGTTAATCATTTTTGTTTATTTACATTTCCTTATGTATTTTTTATAGGTATGGCACATGGATGAGGTAGAGGCAGCACATTGTAAGGTTGTATGAGTTATGGTATAGGCAGCACCGCCTCAGGTATGCCCGAAACTGGTAGAGGGTCATGTGTGGAAAAGGGGCCACAGTAGACAGAGAAGGTTATGAATGTACCACAGCAGCAGCATCAGCTGACTAATTCACATAATGGTCTTGAGATTTTGATGAATGATCAAGAGACGTGGGATGGAGAGGAGGGAGAGGATGGAGATGTTGGAGAGTCTACCTCAGAGCACCCTACAGACGAGACTCTCCCTATTGCTCAGTTGATCCGACAATTGATAATTTGTAAGATATAAAGCTTAACAAATGAATTATCAATTTATTAATTTATTTCTTAATTGCTAAAAAAAATTTGGTTACAGGATGATGTTAGAGCTGCCTGGGTCTATTTCTAGGGTTCTGAGGTCAATTTTCAAAAAGTCATTTAAACCTAATGGACATAATTGAAAGGCTCTAACACATAGAGACAAATTGATGATTTGGAGAGAATTTAAGGTAAATATTACTACCTAAAAATTTTTACATCTTTTATTTATTTTTTTGTTCACTAATTAAAAATTGTTTATTTATAAATATAGAAAGTTTACAGGTGGACACAACCAAAGGAATCGTTCAAAAGTGTGTTCTACAAATATGCTACCAGTCATTATAAAGACACCGTGTACGATATCAAAGATAAATGGCCGAAGAAGAAAGAAAAAGATTCAAATATCCCAGATTATATTCTGGAGGAGTGGCAGAGCATATAGGAAGATCCGAATTATAGGAAGATGAGTGCTAAACAGAGCGGCAATCTTCGCTCAGAGCGAGTTGGGGAGGGTAGTGGCATGTCTACACACACTTGTGGATCTTGCTCTATGCATGAGCACAGATAAGAATGGTTATTATTTCTAATTTATACTTTTTTTGTTTATTACTTTGTGAATTGTGTTCAATTATGCCTAAATTTCATTTCTCATAAGGAATATTTTTTTAATATATTTAAAATATGTATTGTGTGTGATTATAGACATGTAAGGAGGGTGAGAACCTCAGTGCTCCTCACTTATTCAAATATATGCACATGAATGCTCATGATGATCAGACTTTCATTGATTAGAGATCTCGTGCAGCAAATGTAAGTTTAAATAAAAAATATTAATTTTTCTTTTTTTTGTTTAAATATAAATTGAAATACTTTTCGTACATTTTTATTAGGCGATATATTAGGAAATGTTAGCTATCGCACTTAGGCGTATTCCTAGTCAACTTCATGTTCATGTGATGGTGCAATAGGTAGTTTTCATTCATCAGCTCCACCAGTTGATGCGAATTATATTTGGTATGCGACTGTTGATGGCAAGGAGAAAATACTCGTCTATAGCATTGGTTCATTGGCATCATCATTCTACTCGCATAGACGACCAGACTGTGAAGCTGAATTTTCAATACCAGTTTCAAATTTGTTCTTGAAGATGAAGGAATTTTAGGACGCGATGTAAAATTCGATACTGTTTCAGTTGGCTGATACTGAGCAACGCATGATTAACTATGATGATTATAGGGATGAGTTGTGTATGTGTTTTGATTGGCTTACAAAGAAGTTTCAGGAAAGAGAACTACAATTCAACTCTGATGATCTACCTCGGATTGTTTGGAGTAATGCTCCAGTTATAACATCTACTCCATCAACTACATCAGCACCTACAACAACTGCATCATAACTAGCAACAGTAGACAACAATACCCCAGTACCCAATATCTCACCGTGTGAACTAGAAATGTCGCAGCATAACGATTATAAAACTAGGTTGGATGATTTAGTGTATTACACACATTTTTTTTCAATGCCTTAAACTTTGATTTTGGATTTTATTTTTTTATTTTATCTTGATGTTTTTAATATATATATGCAATATATATAATTGGTTTCTGGTGTAAATTAGATTTTTATTTTTTTGTTTTATCTGTAAATGTTTTTGCAGGTACTGAATCAAAATTGGAAGCAAAATGATTATTTATTTTGTGCTTTATGTTCCAATTTCTGTAGTATCTGCAGAAATTCTACAAAAAAAAATTCGGTCGGTACTTACCGACCGAATTGCGACCAAACTGACCAAAATATTTTAATATCAATAGTCAATAAAAGGTCACCAAATGGTCGATAATTCTTTTGAAGATCAATTACCGACCAATGATTTCAAACATTTTGATCGGTTTTTTGTTGCAATTTTTTAGGTTTTTACCGACCGTTTTGTGACCATTTACCGGTCTTATTCTTTTGATTGGAAAATGGTCTGAATATCTTCAGTTTTTAGTTGATAAATGGTCTGTAAATTGTCAGTAATTACTGACCATTTAGAGACCATTTACCGACCTAATTCTTTTGGTCGGAAAATGATTGGAATATCATTAGATTTTGTTTGTCGGTAAATGACCTCCAAATGGTCGGTAATTACCGACCATTTGGAGTCTAAACACTGACCTTATTTATTTGGTTGGTAAATTGTCGGAATATAGTCGATAATTATTTGTTAGTAGAGGATCCTTAAATGGTCGGTAATTTCTCAACTGACTGAATTTTTAGTCAGTAAAAAATTTAGCGACGAGCAAAATTGCGACCAAATATTTTGGTCAGTAAATTGACCGGTTTAGGTTTGCCGACCAAAAAACACCGAATTTCCGACCAAATAATTGGTCGGTAATATGGTGAAATTTAGAAGTGCATACACATCCCCAATGAAAAATTTTATGGTGTTACAATGATTAGCCAACACGAATATTGCTTACCCGATTGACCAAATGGTTGGAATCCATCTCTACATAATCCCAACTTGACATTTCAACTCTCCGTGGAAAATGATGGATGCAACTGGTCAAAATGAAACATAGCCTTGATGAATGATGCATAACACTATCATCCTTGCCATGATCATCATGCCAACGCATATCCTTAGCAATTGTTTTTGAAACATACAATCTCTGTAGCCTAGGAATGAGAGGAAAGTAATACATCCTTTTATACAGAACATCACCCAAGTGTTTTGTTGACTCCTTTCTCCTACTTTTGTACTGAGGATTCCCACATAACTTGCAACACTTCAAAGTGCTATCTACACCGCAATATATCATGCACCCATGCTCACAACAATCAATTTTTTCCATAGGAATACCCAAATCTTTATCCACCTTATTCATATCATAGAAATTCATTGGCAATGTGTTTCTCTAAGGTAGTACCTTTTTCATAAATTTAAATAAGGAATCATAACATCTCTCTGGTAAATGATATTCTGACTTAATATTCAACAATCGAGCTACTATAGATAACTATAAGTACTTCTCAACCTTGGCCACAATGCTCGATCATTCACTTGTAACATCTCATACAATTTTATTACTATCAGATTTGGACTCTCCTCCGTAGTGTGAAAGTCCAAGTCAGGTCCACCTTCATCCATAACCATGGTATGGTATGGACTTGGTAATTTAGTAACATAAGCTGATGTATGACCTTCACACTGTTCATAATTTCTATGAGTTGTAGTTTCTCCTTGATAGATAGACTGATAGATAGATAACAGATAGATAGATAACAGATAGATAGATAACAGATAGACATATAGACAGACAAATACATAGATAGATAGATAGATATATATATATATATATATAAGATTGATATAAAGATAGATAGATAGATAAACATATAGACAAATAGACACATAAACAATTAGATAGATTAATAGATATGTACATGGACTATAGGCTAAAAAACTCAAAGGTAGATAGGGAGATAGAGACATAGACATATAGACAAATAGATAGATAGATAGACAGGTAGACAAATAGATAGATAGATAAATAGATAGATAGATAAATAGATAGATAGATAAATAGATAGATAGATAAATAGATAGATAGATAAATAGATAGATATCTAGACAGATAGACAAATAGATTTATTGACAAATAGATAGACAAACATATAAACACATTTATAGATATTTAAATAGATAAATAGAAAGATAGATAGTAAAATAGACTGATATAAATATAGATAGTTAGATAGTTAGACAAATAGAAAGATAGACAGATAGATTGATAGATATATAGATAGTTAGACAGTTTGAAAAATAGATAGATATATAGATAGATATATAGATACATATATAAAGATAAATAGAAATACATATAGAAAAATATTCAAATACTTAGATAGAGTTAAAGGAAAATAATTAGATAGATAGATAAATAGAAAGATAGGCAGACTGATTGATTGATTGGTGGATATATACATAGATATAAAAATAGAAAGATAGATAAATAAATAAATAGATAAACTAATAGAGTGATAGACTGATAGATAGTTGAATAGTTATATAGATAAATAAATATATTGATATACAAATAGACAATTATATAGAGAAATAGATAAATAAATGGATATATAGATAGATAGATAAATTGATTTACTTATAGTCTAATAGAGTAAAAGAATGAAAGAAAGTTAGATAGTTATACATAAAGATAGAAATATAGATAGTTGCATAGAATGATAGATTGAAAGATAGACATATATACAAATAGATAGATAAAAAGATAGACAAATAGACATATAAACACATAGATATATAAATATATAGATAGATAGATAGATTTGTAGATAGACATATAGATAGATAGATAGAAGATAGACATATAGACAGATATAAAGATAAATAGTGAAATATATTTATAAATATATAGTCAAATATGGTTAGATAGATAGATTGATTGATTGATAAAAAGCTAGATAGAAAAATAAGTATATATATAAGATAGATATATAGATATATACACAAATAGAAAGATAAATATATAGATAGATATACAAAAAAATAGATTGATAGATAGATAGAAAGATAGATACACAAATATATAGATAAATAGATAATAGATAGATAGATAGAGAGACATATAGACAAATAGACATATAAATAGATAGATAAATATATAGATAGATAAACAAATAGATAGATAGACATATAGATAAATAGACAAATACACAGATAGATAGATAGATAAATAAATAGAAAAATAGATAGATAAACAAACATAAGATAGATAGATATACAGATAAATAAATAGACAAATTAATAGATAGACACTTAGACAAAAAGAGACATAAATAGATAGACATATTAACAAATACACAATTAGACTAATAAACTAATAGGTAGTTAGATATTTTGATAGATAGACAGATAGATAAATAGATAGATAGATAATTAGATAGTTTAACAATTATATAGTAGATAGATAGACATATAGACATATAGATAGATTGATAAATTGATAGATAGAAAGATAAATAAACAAGTAGACTTATAGATAAAAAGATAGATATAAATATAAATAGATATATAGGTAGAAAGATAGAAAAAAAGAAAGATAGATAGACAAATAAACTGATTGACTGATTGATAGATAAACAAATATACATATATATAGATTTACAAATAGATAGATAGATAGACAAATAAACAGGTAGATAGACATATAGATAGATAGATAGCCAGATAGATATAAGATAGATATACTGATAGACTAATAGATAGAAAGATAGTTAAATAGTTAGATATATAGACAAATAAACAGATAAACAGATGTATTTTTAGTTAGTTAGTGAATTATATAGATAAAAAGATGAATATATAGATTGATTGATAGATTGACAAATAGATACATAGACAAATAGACAAATAGATGAATAGAAAGTTATACATATTGAGAGATATATTGATAGAAAGTTAAATAGATAGACGGATATACAAATATAGAGATAGACATATAGATAGTAACACAAATAGATAGATAGAGAGATAGATAGATGGAAAGACACATAGAGTTATAGACTGATAGACTAATACACAGATAGAGACATATATAGATAAAGGATCAAAAGAATAACTCATAGAAAGATAAACAAATAGATAGAAATATAGATTGATAGATAAGCATATAGACAAATAGACAAATACATAGATAGTTAGATAGACAGATTAATAGATCGATTGACAGATAGATAGATAGATAGATAATTAGAAAGACCAATAGATAGATAGATAGGTAGGTGGACATATCGATAGATATATACATATAGAGATAGATAGAAAGATAGATAAATAGATAGATAGACAAATAGATAAATATATAGATTAACAGATGGATATATATATATAGACTGATTGATAGACTAATAGACATAAAGATAGGTAGACAGTTAGATGAATAGATAGTTAAAAAGATAGATAGTTAAATAGTTACATAGATTGATAAATAAACATATAGACATATAGATAAATAGATAGATAGATAGCTAGATAAACATATAGATTGATATACTAATAGATAAATATATAGATTTACATATAAAATGATAGATAGATAGATAAATAGATATAAAGATAGATAGATAGATTGGCATATATATAGATAAAAATATAGATATCAAGATAGATAGATAGATAAACATATAGACAGATAGATATATAGATAATTAGAGAGATAGATAGATAGATAAACACATAGTCTAATATATTGATAAATTAAAAGGCATAGAGAGAGATAGAAAGATAGAGAGATAGATATATAAAAAAATAAAAAGATATAGAAGGATATAGAAAGATAGATGGATAGACAGATATTAAGATAGCTAGATAGATAGATAAATAGTTAGATAGACAAATAGTCAGATAGACACATAAACACATATAAAGATAGTTAGAAAGATAGATGGATAGACAGATATTAAGATAGCTAGATAGATAGATAAATAGTTAGATAGCCAAATAGTCAGGTAGACACATAAACACATATAAAGATAATTAGATAGATAGATAGATAGACTAATATACTGATAGAAAAATAGATAGTTAGATGGTTAAACAGATAGATAGATATGCAGACAGACAGATAGATAGATAGACAATTAAATAGATAGACAGGTATATAGATAGATAAATATATAGACATCGAAAGAAAAATAAAAAAATAGTCAAATAGATTGATAGATAAATAGTTAGATAGATAGTTAAATAGATAGATAGATAGGTAAATAAATAGATAGAAAGATATATAGATAGATAGATGGATGGATAGATAGATATATAGATAGATAAAAAATTAGATAGATAAATAAACATACAGATAGACATATAAACTAATAGTCTAAAAGATAATTGGATAGTTAGATAGATAACAAAATAAATTGATATACAAATAAATAGTTAGACATACTAATTGATTGATTGATAGACTTATAGATTGATAGGCAGAATGATAGTTAAAAAATAATATAGATTGATAGATAGATAGAAAGGTGGATAATTACATAGATTGATAGATTGATTCATAGATATATACAAATAGATAAATAGATAGATAGATAAACAAATATACAGATAGAAAGATAGATATATAGATAGATAGATTAGTAGATAGACATATAGAAAGATAAATAAATAGATAGAATTATAGACAGATGGATAGATATATAGTCAAATAGATTAATAGATTGATAATCAGTTAAAATTATAGATATATAAATAGATTGATAGATAACGAGGTAGGAAGATATGTAGATATATTCATAGATATATAGATATATAATTATATAAATATATAGATATATAGATATATTGATATATAGGTATATAGATATATAGATATATGCATAAATTGATAGATAAATAGATATATAGTAAAATATTATGATAGATAGACAGATAGATATATACATAGAAAGATAGATACATGTGTAAATAGATAGATAGATAAATAGATAAAAGATAGATAGATAGCCAGTTAAATTTGATAAGCATAAAGATAGATAGATAGATTGATTGATTATTTGATTGAATGATTGATTGACATATAGAATAATAGACGAATAGATAGATTGATAGCCAGATAACCAGATAACCAGATAGATAGATACATAGATAGACAGATAGATAGATAGATAGACATATAGAATCATAGATAGACAGAAAAAAGATAGAAAGAAAAATAGACAGATACATAGATAGATTGATACATAGATAGATAGATAGATAAACAAACATAAGATAGAAAGATAGACATATAGAAAAATAGACATATTGATAGATAGACACATATACACAAAGAGCCATAAATAGAAAAATAGATAAATAGATAGATGATTAGACAGATTGACTAATTAGTTAGATAGTTTGATAGAGAGGTATATAGATAAATAGGTAGATAAATAATTAGATAGTTAGATAGTTAGATAAATTGAAAGATTGACATATAAATATATAGATAGATTGATAAATTGATATATAGATAGATAAACAAATAGATAGAGAGATAGATAAACATATAGACATATAAATAGATAGATAGATAGACAGATAGATAGATAAATAGATATACTGATAGATAGATTGATATATACATGGGTAGAAATATAGACTGATAAACAAAAATGTATATAGAAAATAGACAAATAAACATATAGATAGATAGATAGATAGAGATATAGAGAGATAGACTGTTAGACTAATAGATAGAATGATAGTTAAATAGTTTGACAGATATACAAATATATAGATAGACAGATATATTATTAGTTAGTGAATTATAAAAATTGAAAGAAAAACAAATAGTTAGATTAATAGATTGATAGATTGATAGATTGACAAATAGATAAATAAATAGATAGACAAATAGTCAAATAGAAGGTTAGACATATATATAGATATAAAGATATAAAGATAGATTGATAAACATATATACAGATAATGTTATAGTCTTATAGATAGTTAGATAAATAGATAGATATACAAATAAATAAATAGATAGATAGAAAAATAGATTGATAGATGCATAGACTTATATACTAATAGACTAATAGATAGATAAAAAGATATAAAGATAGATAGACAGATAAACAGATAGATAGATAGACAAATAGATAGATAGATATATAGATTGATATATAGACAGATTGACTTATAAATAGATACATAGATAGATAGATAGACCAACAAATAGATAGATAGATAGACTGATAGATATAAAGATAGATGCAAATCGATAGATATATAGATTGATAGATGGATATATATATATATATATATATATTGATAGATAGTCAGAGTGACTGATAGGCTCATAGATTGAAAGATAGTTAGACAATTAGATGGATAAATAAAAAGATAGATATTTAGACAGATACATATATTGAGAGATAGACATATAGATATATAGACAAATAGATAGTTAGATAGATATACATATAAATTTATAGATTGATGTATAGATATACAGATAGACATATAAATATATAGATAGACAAACAAACACATAGATAGATAGATAAGTATATATACATATAGACATATAGATAGATAGACATATATATATATATATATATATATATATATATATATATATATAGGCAAATTCATAGATCAACAAATAGATAGATAGACACATAAACACATTTATAAATATACAGATAGATAGATAGATAGATAGACTAATAGATTGATAGAAAAATAGATATTTAGATAGTTAGACTGATAGATAGATAGACAGATAGAGAGATATATAGATAGATAATTGGGCGACAATCAGATAGATAGACAGATAAATTAATAGATCAAAAGACAAATAGACATATAGAAATAAAGAAAGGTAGACATAGAAAGATACTCAAATAGGCAGATAGACTAATTGAAAAATAGTTAAATAAATAGATAAACATATAGAAAGATTGGTAGATAGACAAATAGAAAAATAGATAGATAAATAAAAATAGAGTTATGCATATAGACATATAGAAAGATAAACATATATACAGATAGATAGATTGCTTTATAGGCACATATAGAGATAGAATGATAATCTAATAGATGAATAGAAAGATAGACAAAAAGAAATAAATAAAGAAAGATATATAATTACACACACACACACACACACACAGACAAATAGACGAATAGAAATATAGATATATTGACAAATAAGTAGATAGATAGATAGATAAACAAATTGATAGAAATATAAATAAGAACATATATAGTGTTGGAGAATTACACTTCCACAGTAGTGAGATTAAGAAACAGAAACACAGAAACATAGAAAACAAGCAAAATATATCCCATTCCAGCAAGCATCCACGAAAGAATCAAAACAAACGAGAAATCAACACCGAAAATAAAGTGGTTCGCTAGTCGCTCAATACGACTTTCTACATCTACTAGAGAATGCTTATGCGTCACAGATTAAAACAAAAAATGAAACTACTTACAGTATGCAGCACACAGAGCAGTTACAAAAAATCACACAGAGAGAAGAGAGAGATGATGAATAGTTCCACAGGTCAAAAACAACCACCCGAAAAATAAAATTACAAATCATTTTATATCAAAAAACATCTCGATTCATTTAACTGCAGTGGGTCGGAAAGCGGGACCTCCGTTATTGTGCTACTACTACATTGCCTACCTTTTAATATTTCCTTTCCTGCACTTACATAAAAATATTAAAACATAAAAACATTTTGTTATACAAACATATTATTAAATAAAAACAAATTACATATACAACATATAGATATACAGATAGACATATAGATATATGCCAATACATAGATGGATATATACATATATATTGAGAGACAAATATACAGATAGATAGATAAATAGACATATAGTCAAATAGGCAAATAGATAGATAGTCAAATAGTCCAATAGAAAGATAGACAAATAGATTAAAGATAGATATCCAGACAAATAAATAGATAGATACATACATACATACATACATAGACAAATAGATTGATTAATAGATAGCTAGATAGATAGATTAATAGATAGACAGACAGACAGATAGATAGATAGAATGATAGATATATTGTCACATAGAAATATATGCAGATAGAAAAAATAAAGATAGAAATATAGATAGTAACACAAATAGATAGAAACACAAATATATATAAAGATAGATAGATAGATAAACAAACATATAATAGATAGATAGATAGATAGACAAATAGACAGATTTAAATATAAACACATATACACAAAGAGACATAAATAAATAAATAAATAAATAAACAGATAGATGATTAGACTGATTGACTAATAGGTTGTTAGATAGTTTATAGATAGAAAGATAGATAAATAGATAGAAAGATAATTAAATACATAGATAATTATATAGATAGATAGATAGACATATAGACATATAGATGGATTGATAAATTGATAGATAGATATAAAAATAAATAGATAGAGAGATAGATAGATAGATAGATAGATAGATAGACACATAGAAAGATTGATTGTTAAATAGATTCATAGAAAGATAGATAGACATATATACTGAAAAACAAATTGATAGATAGAGATATAGACAAATAAATAGGTAGATAAATAAACAAATACACAAATAGAGAGATAGACATAGATAAATAGACTGATATACTAATTAAAAAAAATATAGTTAAATAGTTTGATAGATATACAAATAGAAAGATCAATATATTTTTTATTATTTAGTTAGTGAATTAGATAGTTAGAAAGATAGAGAGATAGATAAATTGATAGATTAATAGATTGTTAGATAGAAAAATAGATATATAGATAGATAGACAAATAGAAAATGAGAAAGTTAGACATATAGACAAATATATAGATATATATATAATGATAGATAGATAGACAAATATACAAAAAATAAGATTGACTTATAGATAGTTAGCTAAATAGATAGATAAACAAATAGATAGATATATAGAAAGATTATTGGATAGACACATAGACTTTTATACAAATTGACTATTAGATAGAGAGATAGATAGATTAACAAATAGATAGATAAAAAAATAGATAGACACTTAGACAAATAGAAATATACATACATAGATATATAGACTAATAGAGAGATAAATAGATAGAAAGATATACAAATAAATAGATAGATCTATAGATAGATAGACAGATAGATATATAGATAGATAGATAAGTAGATAGACATATAGATTGATAAAATCATAAATAGATAGAAAGATAGATAGATAGACTGATAAATTGATATATATATATATATATATATATATATATATATATAAATTGACTAATAGACTTATAGACTAAAAGATAGTTAGATAATTTAACTGATAGATAGATAGAAAGATAGATAGTTAGAGAGTTACATAGATTGATAGATAGACATATACATAGAAAAATATATAGATAGATAGATAAACATATAGATTGATAGATTGATAGATAGATATACAGATAGGCATATAGATAGATAGATAGATAAATATATAGATAGATAATTTGAAAGATTATAGATAAAATGATATATAGATAAGTAGATAGACAGATAGACATATAGACAATAAGACCGATTGATAGATAGATAAATAAACACATGGACTTATAAAATGATAAACTAAAACCCATATTAACAGACAGAGAGATATACATTAAGATAATTAGACAAAAAGTTAGATAGACAATTAGACAAAAAGATAGATAAAAGATATGTAAATAGATAGAAAGAAAGATAGATAGATAAACAAATTTAGTGATAGTAAGATAGACAAATAGATAGATAGACACATAAACATAATTATATATATAGTCAAATAGATAGATAAACTACTAATTTTGATAAAAAAAATAAATAGTTAGATAGTTAGACAGAGAAATAAATAGACAGACATAGATATATATATATATATATATATAGTTATATAAAATTAGATACATAGACAGATAAATAGATATATCAATAGTCAAATACACATATAGAAAGAAAGGTATATAGACGTATAAAAAGATAGAAAAATAGTGTGATGGACTATGGACAAATAGTTAGATCGATAAATAGATATATAGATATGCATATATTTTAATAGAAAGATAGATATATAGATTGATAAATATGCATATAGACATATAAAAAGATAAACATATAGACAAATAGATCGATAGATAGTCAAATAGACTCATAAATAGATAGATAAATAGAGAAATATATAGATAGACAGATAAGCAAATTGACAGATAGATAAATAGATAGACAGGTAGATAGTTAGATAGGCAGATAGAATGATCGATTGAAAGATATATAGATAAATAAACATATAAAATAACATACTTATATATTAAAAGATAGATAGAGAAATAGATAGAGAGACAGATAGACAACTAGAAAGATAGGCATATAGATAGATAAATAGAGAGATAGAGAAAGAGATATACAAATAGATAGATAGCTCTATAAACACATATATAGATATACTAATAGTCTAATAGATGAATAGAGAGATAGACAAAAAGATAGAAAGATAAACAATTAGATAGATAGATATAGAGATATATATATATATATATGTAGACAAATTAACAAATAGAAAAATAGAAAGATTAATAGATAGATAGACTATTAAATAGATAAATAGATAAACAAATAGATAGAAAGATAATTTGGAACATATATCGATAGACAGATAAAAAATATATATATATATAAATAAAAAGATAGATAGATAATTATATTCAAATATCCAGATAGATAAATATATAGATAGATAGATAAATAAAAAGACATATAGAGAAATAGATAGATAGACAAATAGATAAAAAGACATATATCTATCTATCTATTTATCTATTTGTATATTTATCTATCATCTTATCTACTTTTGTATATATCTGTCTATCTATATATTTGTCTATTTGTCTATCTATTTATTCATCTATCTATCTATCTATCTCTCTATATGTCTATCTGTCTATCTACCATCACTCAATCTACCTATCTTTGTATCTGTCTATCAATCTATTTATATATCTATCTTTCTTTCTATATGGCTATCTTGCTAACTATTTATTTGTCTTTATGTCAATCTATCTATCTATTTATTTATATATCTATCTGTTTATCTATCTATCTGTAGATGTATCTATTATTACATCTATATATCTATCTATCTATTTTCTATATGTCTATAAATCTATCTATCTATCTATCTATATATCTATCTATATATTTATTTGTCTATTTTTCTATCTACTATCTATTTTTCTATCTGTCTATCTATATATCTAAATATTTATATGTCTAAATGATTATATGTTGCTCTATCTATATTTGTAACTTTCTAACTATCTATCATTCTATCATTCTATCTATCTAATAATCTATCTTTCAATCTATCTATATATTTAATTTTATAACTATCTTTCTATATATTAGTCTATCAGTTCATCTTTTTATCTATTTGTATATCTATCTATATATCTATATAGCTCTTTATATATCTATCTGTCTCTTTGTATATTAACTAACTATCTATCAGTATATTAGTCTATCTATCTATCCTTCTATCTTTTGATCTTTCTATCTATTTGTCAATATATCTATTTGTCTATGTAACTATTTATCTTTTTGAATAACTATGTATATGTCTATCTATTAATCTATCCATCTATCTGAGTATTTTTTTATCTATCTAACTGGCTAACTATCTATATGTTTATATATCTCCCTATCTATTTGTGGAATATTCTAATGTCTATCTATCTCACTAAAAGACTGATAGAGAAAAAAATTAATAGGCACATAGACTGAAAGACTGATATACTAAAAGATAGATAAAGAGATAGAGAAATATATAGATAGATAGATAAATAAATAGATAGATAGAAAGAGAGCCCAATAGAAAGATTGATAGACTAATAGATAGATAGATAGATATATTATTATATAGATAGACAGATAGACAGATACACTTATTGATAGATAAATAGATAGAAAGATGGACAAATAGGCAGATATGATAGATATAAAGATAGTTCAACACATAGATAAATAGATAAACAAATAGTCAGATAGATAGTTAGATAGATAGTAGATAGACTATAAACAATAAACAAATAGATAGAAATATGAGAAGATAGATTATATATCTACTTTGTATATAATCAATAAACAAATAGACAGATATATAGATAGAAAGATATAATCATATTTATTATTTATCATATCTATATGTATTTAAATTATTTGATAAAATTATTTATTATTAACATAAATTTAAATCATATAATCATATAGACAGATAGACATATAGATATATGTATTTCATATTTCTTTATGAAATATGATTTAAACTATCTCATATTTCTAAAGAAATATGATATATTTAATCATATCTATATCTTCTCATATTTATATATATATAGACATATATTTATTAGTATGTCTATATGATTAATATATAGAATTTTTCTATATATATATATATAATAAATATTATATTTATATATTTATATACATACTATATACATATATTTATATATAATTAGTATGTATACATATATTTATTTATAAATATTATATATACATATATTTAAAAATAGAAATATATGTATATATATCTGTATATATTTATTAGTATGTATATAAATATATATAAATATTTATTAGTATGTCTATATGAATAATATGAATAAAAACATATATAAACAAATATAATAAACATATTTTATTATAAATAAAAAGTATTTCATATTTATATATCTTCTCATATTTCTTTAGACATATAGACATATAGATAGAAAGATAGTTCAACACTATCTCATATTTCTTTAGAATTTTTCTATCTGTATTTTTTTATGATTTAAACTATAAAAAGATATTTATTTTTTAATTTAAATAGACATATAGATAAATCAATAAACAAATAGACAGATAGACATTTATATAGATAAAAAGATAAATAGATGATTTAATGATAGATAAATAGATAGACAAATAAAGAAAATGATAGATAGATATATAGATTAAGAGATAGACAGATAGATATATATAAAGTTAGAGATATAGAATGACTAATAGATAAATAGAAAATTGATAGATAGAAAGATATACTAATAGACATATATATAGGTAGATAGATATATAGTTAGATAGATAGATAGATTTATAGAAAGATATATAGATAGATAGATAGATAGATAGACAGATAGATAGGTAAATAGATACACACGATGATAGATATACAGTTAGACAAATTGCTAGATATATATATATATATATACAGATAAAAAGATAGATAGATAGATAGATAGATAGAAAGATAGAAAGATAAATAAATAGATAATAGACAAATAGATAGATAGATAATTATATTTGTAGATAGATAAATAAATTGAAAGATATATAGGTAGATAAATAGATAAACAAATAGACAGATTGATAGATAGACAAATAGACAAATAGATAGACATATAGACAGATAGATAGTAGATATAAAGATAGACAGAAAGATAGATAGTCAAATATTCATAGTTGTCTAGATAGATTGAAATATAAATAGATAGATAGATAGACATATATATAGATTAATAGACTGAGAGATATGTAGATCGATTGATAGATAAACAGATTGACACATAGATATACAAAATGATAGAATGATATAAAGATTAAAAGATATACAAATAGATAGATAGATAGAGAGTTAGACATGTAGACTAATCGACAAATAAATAATTAAATAATAAGATAGATAAACAAATAGATAGATAGGTAGATAGAGAGACAGATAGATAAAAAGATTTATAGAAAAATAGTTCTTAGAAAAGATAGACAAATAGAAAGACTGACCAATATACTATTAGATAATAAAATAAAAAGATAGGCAAATAGTCAGATAGATAGATAAACATATAGACAAATAGATATGAAGATAGTTAGATATATAAATAGATATATTGACATATAGATAGATATCCAGATAGCTAGATAGACAAATAGCCTAAAAAAGAAATATATAGATAGACAAATAGATAGATAGATAGATAGATAGAAAGATAAAAAGACATACAGATAGAAAGACATACAGACAGATAGGTAGATATATAAATAGATAGACAAATAGATAGATATATGGATAGAAATATAGATACATAGATAGATAGATAAAGAGTCAGATAGATAGATGGAAAAATAGATAGATAGACAACTAGATAAATAAACACAGACAATAGATATATGAATAATTTGACATATAATAGATAGATATATAGACAAATAGGTAAATAAAAAGATAGATATATACAATAAAAGATAATGATAGAAAGATAGACAGATAGTTAGTTAGTTAGTTAGACAGATAGATTGATTGAAAGATTCATAAATAGAAGATAAATAAAGAAGAAAAATAGACAAAAAGCCAAATAGTCAAAAAGAGATATAGATAGATATGTAGATATATAAATTGATACATAGAAAGATAGATAGAAACACAAATTGATTGATAAATTGACAGATAAATAGATACAAAAATAGAAAAATAGATAGATAAATAGATACATAGAAAAACACATTGAGAGATGAAGAGATAGATAGATAGAGATATAAAAAGATTGAGTAATAGAGAAATTCTGTGATAGAGATGGAGAAACAAATTGATAATTAGACATATATAAAGATAGATGGTTAAAAATATTTATAGATAAATAGATATATAAATAAAAAGATAAATAGATATATTCATAGATAAATATACAAATAGAATAATATACAAATAGCCAGATACATAAATAGATTGATAAATACCTAGATAGATAGATAGATATGCATATAGATAGATAGATAGATATATAATTAGACACACACACACATACACATATAGGTAGATAGACATATAGAAAGATATAGAGATTGATAGATAGATAGATAAACTAAAAGACAAATAGATATAAAAGATAGATAGACAGATAGCTAGATATATAGATATATTGATAGTTAGATATTTAGATAGATAGATAGATAAATATATATAGATAAGTAGACAGATATACAGATAGATTGCTAGATAGATATATTGGATGAATTATAGATAAATAGACAAATAGAAAGATAGATATATAGAAAGATAGATGGATATATAATTAGATAGATAGATTTATTGAATATTAGGTAAATAGAAAGAAATACAATTATATAGTTAGATAGATAGTTAGTTAGATAGATAGATATATAGATAGAAATATAGATAGATAGACATATAGAAAGTTAGATAATTATACAAAGAAAAGATAGATATATATACAGATTCATAAATAGATAGATACATAGATATATAAACAGATACACAAATA
The DNA here is from genome assembly GCA_029783825.1 of Sapria himalayana. Taxonomy (NCBI): domain Eukaryota; kingdom Viridiplantae; phylum Streptophyta; class Magnoliopsida; order Malpighiales; family Rafflesiaceae; genus Sapria; species Sapria himalayana. Next base: position 1,020,420 of record JAREIK010003832.1, read on the forward strand.
AATTGATAGATAACTAGATAGATTGATAAATAGGCAACTAGATAGAGAGTCAAATAAAAATATAGATAGACAAATAGACACATAAACAAATTCACAAATAGACTAATAGATAGATAGATATACAGAAAAATAGATAGATAAATAGATAGTTTTATTGATAGATAGACATGTAGACACATATACAAATAGATACATTGATAGAGAGATAGATAGAAAGACAGACACATAGACATAAAGATATATAGACTAATAGATAGATTCACAGATAGACAAATACATTGATAGACTAATAGGAAAGTAGAAAAATAGATAATTAGATAAACATACACATAGACACATAGACAGATAGTCAGATAGATAGATAAATAAATAAATAGACACATATTGAAATAGATATATACACATATAGATAGATAGACACCTAGATATATAGATAGATTGATACATAAATAGATAGATAAATAGTTAGATATATTGACAGATAGTCAGATAGATAGATAGACAGACAGATAGACAGATAGATAATTAGATAGATAGATAGATAAAAATATCGATAGATACAAAGATAAATGGATATATGGATGGCCAAATAGACAGATTGAGAGATAAAGACAAATATATTGATAGATAGACATATAGACATATAGACATATAGATAGATAGATAGATATATTTTGATAAATAGATAGATTAACAAATAGAGGGTTAAAAATATTTACAAAAAGATAGATAGATTGATCGATAGATAGACAATTAGATAGATACCTAGATAGTCAGATAAGTAAATTGATACATAGATATATAGATAGATAGATAGATAGATATATTGATAAGCAAGTTGATAAATAGACAAATAGTCATATGAATAGATGAACACTTAGATAGATTGATGGATAAATAGATAGAAATATTGATAGTTATATATATATATAGATAGATATACAAATAGACAGATAAACAGACAAGTAGACATTTAGATATATAGATAGATAGATACAAAGATACATAGATAGACATATAGATTGATAAACATATAGATAGATACATAGAATGATAAATATATAGAAAGACAAATTGATAGATAGCATAATATACTAATAGACACATAAATAGATTGACATATATAGAGATATAAAGATATATAAATAGATAGATAGAAAAATAGATAGATTGATAGATAAATTGATAGAAAGATATACAGATAGATATATATACAGAGATACAAATCATAAGATGGGGAGTTATATAGATAGATATATAGATAGATTATTAGACAAATAAATTAAATGGTATATAGATAGATTGACTTATAGATAAATAGACATATAGATAGATAGATAGACAAATAGATTAATAGAAAAATACTTAGATAGATATATAGATATATAGACAGATAGTAAGATAAGAATATATGTTGTTATATAGATAGATATATAGATATATCCACAAATAGATAGATAAATATATAAATAGCTACATTTTTAGAAAGATAGATAAATAGATGGATAGATATGGGGATAGACAGATAAACAAATCATAGATAGATAAATAGATATACACATAGATAGATAGACAAAGAAAGATAGATAGATAGACATATAAATAGATAGATAGATCGATATAAAAATAGTTCGATAGATAAATAGATAGGGAGACAGATAGATATATATACCAATAGATATATAGATCGATAGATAGATAGATTAATAGACATAGACATATAGATAGATTAAATTATATGATATATAGATAGATAGACAAACAGATAGATTGATTGATAAACATATAGAGAGATAAATAAATAGAAAGATTGATAAAAAGATGAATAAATATATAGATAGATATATAGATAGACAGATAGATAGATAAACTGATTGATAGATAGATAGACTAATTGACAAAAAGTAAAGTTAAATAGTTAGATAGATAGACAAATAGATTGATAGAGAGAAAGAAAGATTGATTATTAGTAAGTTAGTGAATTAGATAGATATACATCTAGATTATTAGTTAGTTAGTAAATTAATAGATATGAAGATAAAAAGATTGATAGATTGACACAATGATAGATTGAAAGATAAAAAAATAGATACATATATAGATAGATAAATATACAAATATAAAGTTATACATATAGACAGATATATAGATAGAATGATTGATAAATCAATAGATATATAGATAAAAAGATAGACATATAGATAGACAAAAATAATATAGACATAGAGATTGATACATAGACAGTTTGATAAATATATAGATAGCTAGATTGTTAGATAGGAAGATAGACAAATAGATAGATAGACGGATAGACTGATGCACAGATAGATAGATAGATAGACAAATTAATATATAAACATTTGGACATATAGATAGAAAAATATATGGATAAACATATAGATAGATAGATAGATAGACATATAGATAAATAGATAGACATACAAATAAACATATATACTTTTTGATAGATGGATATATATATATATATATTATATATATATATATAGAGATTTATAGATAGATAGATCAATAGAAAAACATTTAAATAGTTAGACAAATAGATAGTAACATAGATTTATATATAGACATATAATCATATAAAGAAATATATAGCTAGATAGATAGACATATAAAAATATAGACCAATAAATAGATAACATAGATTAATATATAAAAAAAAGATACATATTCTTCATTAATATTCCTAGAAAGAAGAAGGCTAAAAATTATATAAAATATATGAATTCTTGTAACAAACTATAAAAATTTAATTGCTTGTTTGAGTCAATATGTCTAAAAAAATTATACGTATCAAATAATATTAGAATTTAACATAACTATAATATTTTATTTATCTGTTAGCTATCAATATATTATATGTAATTTCAAATATAGTATAATCAGGAATATCACATAATAAATAAATATGTTTGGGAAGTAATATTTTTATTTATTACATTTTTAAAAATATTATATGATTTAATGTATTTATTTTATTTGTATACACTAATATATTTTGCAATACACTTATATCTAAATGCAATATTAGTAATATGTTTAAATAATTTAGAAAATATTTATATTTTAATACCTTAATTAATGAGATAAAAATAAACTTTTTGAAATACTAGTTTTTCACTAGTTTATTTGCTTGTATGGATTATTAAGTTAAAGTAGAATGAGTTAAAAATATTATAAAATTTATATGTGAGTGTATATATCAACAATAAAAACCAAATCCTAAATTTTATATATATATGTAAATTATATATATATATATTACAAAATAATGAAGTAAGACAACAATTTGAGGTCGAAGGGAATTAAGTTGATTTAGATCAAATATGAAAGGATTTTATGTTTATTT
>JAREIK010003832.1:1027267-1032267 GCA_029783825.1 Sapria himalayana
AAATAGATATATAGATAGATAGATAGATGGATAAATATACAAATAGACAGAGACAAAAAGAAAGACAGATATATAATCGATAGACATATATATAGATATATAGAAATATAGAAAGATAAAAGCAAAATAGGTTGATTGATAGGTAGACCAATATAAAGATTAACATATAGATTGATAGATATATATATAGATAGATAGATAAATGAATAAATAGATACATAGATAGATAGATAGATATAAATATATTCATATATATAAATAGAGAGATAGTGAAATAGATAGATCGATAGATAGATAGATAACATATAGATAGATTGACAGATTTATAGATAGATAAATATACATAAAGAAAATAGACAGATTGACAATGAGATAGATAGATAGATAGATATACAAATTAATAGATAGTCTGATAAACTGATAGATAGATATATAGATAAATAGATACATATATACATAGAAATAAAGATAGATAGAATGATAATCAGATAGATAGATTGGCATAAAGACAGATAAACACATAGATATATAGGCACATAGACATAGAGATAGATAGATAGATAGATACACACATAGATAGATAGATAGATACACACATAAATAGATAGATAGATAGATTGATAAAAAATAGACTAATATACTAAATGGAAGTAAGATAGTTTATAGATAGACAAATTTACTGATAGATAGATAGAAAGATAGATAGTTAGATAGTTTGACAGATAGATAGATAAATAGATAGATAGATAGTTACATAGATAAATAGACATATAGATAAACAATTTGATAGATAGATTGAAAGAAAGATAGATAAAGTGATTTATAGACAGATAGATAGAAAAATTAATAAACAGATTGATAGATACACATATAGATAGATAGATAGATAGAAAAAATTGACAAATAGACTAAAAGGCTTTAAGATAGATACTTAGATAGTTCGATAGACAGATAGATAGATAGTTACCAAAATAGATAGATATACATATAAACATTTAGATAAATAAACAAATAAAAAGATAGATATATAGATAGATAGAGAAATAGATCGATAGATTGAAAGATAGACATATAGATAGCTAGAATGAAAGATAGTTAGACAAATAGATAGAAAGACAATAGAATGATATAAAGATATAAAGACAGATATATATATATATACAGATAGGTAGATTCTCTAATAGATTGATAGATAGGTAGTTAGATTGTTTGATAGATAGATAGTTAAACAGATAGATAGAAAGAAAGTTAGATAGTTATATTGATAGATAGATGCATAGACATATAGTCATTTAGATAAATAAACAAATAAATAGATAGATATATATCTATATCAACAAATAGACAGACTGATAGATTAATAGATAGATAGATAGAATGATAGACAGACAAATTCATAGATAGAGAATAGAAAGAATGATAGATAGATAAATAGATAAACAGGTAGACTGATTAACAAAAACATAGCTAGTGAGATAGACATATAGACAGATAGACAAATAGATAGTTAGATAGATAGATAGATAGTCAAATAGATATTTAGACATGTAGAAACATAGACACATTGACAAATAGATAGATAAATAGATAGATAGATACATATTCACAAAAATACATAGGATAATAGTAAGATTCACATATAGACAAATACACTTATAGACAAATGAATATATAGATAATTAGAAAAATAGATAAATATATAGATAAATACATAGAAAAATAGGAAAATAGATAGATAGATAAATAGACACAGAAAAATAGATAATTTAAAAATTAGATTGATATACAAATCAATATAGACAGATTGATTGATAAATAAATAGATAAATAGATGGATAGTTCGATAGATAGTTATATAGCTAGAAAGATAGACAAATAGATAGATTCATAGAAAGATAGTAGATATAATTATAGATAAATAGATAGAAAGACAGATAGATAGATAGATAAATAGATAGATATATATATATATATATATATATATATATATATATATATATATAGATTGATAAATACACATATAGACATATATATAGTTTGATAGATTGATAAATCGAAAGATAGACAAATAGATAGATAGATAGATAGATAGCTTTATAGATAGATAGATAGATAGATAGATAGATTGATTGATTGATACTTAGATTCAAAGATATACAGATAGACAAATAAATAGATCATTAGGCAGACAAATAGAAACATAGATAAACATATAGACAGATAAACAAATAAACATTTAGAAAAATAGGTAGATAGGCCACTAAAAAGATAAATAGAGACATATATAGATATATAGATAAATAGCTAGTAAAAAAGATAGATAAATATATAGAAAGATTGACCAATAGACTCATAATAATAAAATAGATAGATAGTTAGATAGATAGAAAATAAACAAAAAGATATGTAGATCAGTAGATAGTAAGATAGCTAGATTAGCAAATAGACTGAAATAAATATATAGATAGTTTGATAGATAGATAGATAGATAGACTAATAGTCAAATTGAATGCTTGATTGATAGATATATAGATAAATAGATAGATATAAAAATAAATAGATAGATAGATACATAGATAAACACATAGATAGATTGATTGAAAAATTGATAAATAGATAGACAAAAAGATAAATAGACACATAGATATATAGATAGAATAACAAATAGATAGACTGATGGATATATATATATATATATATGGATAGATTGATAAATAGAAAGAATGATTGAGAGAGAAATAAATAGATTCATATAATGATTGAAAGATCGATAGATAGGTAGATAGCCAGATAAAGAGATAGATAGATTGAAAGATTTATAAATATTCAATGATAGAGATAGACTAATAGAAAAATAGATAGAAAAACAAAAAGTGATATTGATATATAGAAAGATAGATAAATAGACACATAAGCAGATAGTTAGATAGATAGATAGATAGACAGATACACAAATAGATAGATAGATAATAGATAGGCACATTGAGAGATGGACAGATAGATAGATATAGATATAGAAAGATAGAATAATTTAAAAATCTCAGATAGATAGATAGTTAAATAGATTGATAGACATATAGATAGATATATAGATAGATATAAATATTTATAGATAAATAAATCTATAAATAGAGAATAAAATAGAAATATGCATAGATAGATTTACAAATACATAGATATATAGATAGCAAGATACACATATAGATTGATAGACACCTAGATAGATAGATAGACATATATGCAGATTGACAGATAGATAGTTAGAATGATAGATAGATACATAGATAGATAGGCAGATAGTCATATAGAAAGAAAGAAAGATCGATAGATAGATAGAATAATAGACATATAGATATATAAACTAAAAGTTAGATAGATAGAAATAGAGATAGTTAGATAGCTAGATATATTGATAGATTGATACGTAGATAGAGAGATATACAAATAGATATCTAGATAGAATAATAGGAAGACAAATAGAAAGTAAGACAGATAGAAAGATATTTAGACAAATAGATATATAGATAGATAAATAGGCAGATAGATTGATTTACTATTAGATAGAAAGAATTTTAGTTAGATAGTTTGACAGATATATAGTTAGATCAATAGTAAGATAAAAAGATAGACAATTATATAGTTACATAGATTGATTGGTAGACATATTGACATTTAAATAAATAAACAAATAAAAAGATAGATATATAGATCGATAGACAAATAGATAGATATATATAGATAAATAGATGATAAATAAATAGATCAAATGCTAGACAGAAAGATAGATAGACAAATAGACAGATAGACAAATAAATAAATAAATAAATAAATAAATAAATAAATAAATATATATATATATATATATATATATATATATATATATAGATTAAAAGATAAAAGATTGACTGATAGACTGATATATAGCTAGAGAAATAGATAGATAGAATGATCGCCAGTTATACATAGAGACAGCTAGATAGATAAATATATAGATAGATAGATAGATATATAGATAGATAGTCAGATCGATAAAGAGATAGATAGATAGTTATATCTATTTAAAGATAGATAGATGGATGGAAAAATAGATAGATATACAGATAGAGAGGCTTAGTGACAGAATATATACATATATATAGATAGATATATAGATTGAAAAATTGATAGATCGACAAATAGAAATATAAATAGATATAAAATTAGAATAATAGATTGACAGATTATTGATAGCCATTTAGATAGGTAGTTAGATAGATACATAAACATATAAATAGTTAGATAGATAGATAGATAGATATGCCGAAAGACAAATAAACAAATAGACAGATAAATATATAGATAGACACATAGATAGATAGATAGACAAATAAATAGATAGACAAATAAAAATTTAGATTGATAGATAGATAGATAGATAAATACATTGACTGATAGACTGATAGATAGTTAGAAAGATAGACAAATAGAATGATATACACCTATATATAAAGATAAATAGATAGATAAATAGATAGATAGAAAGATAGACGAATAGATAGAATGATAGATAAATAGAATGATATATAGATATAAAAATAAATGGATAGATAGATGGATAAATACACAGAAAGATATATAGATAGATAGATGGATGGACAAATAGACAGATAGATAGATTGAGTGATAGAAGATAGACATATTGATAGATATATATATATATATATTGATTGATAGATAGATCAATAAATGGAAAGATAAATAGATATACAAATATATTGATAGATAGATAGATAAATATATCGATAGCTAGAGAGAATAGTAGCTAGATAGGCATATAGGCATATAAATAGTTAGTTAGATAGATAGATATATAGATAAGATGATAGCTAGAATGATAGATATGTAGATAAAGAAATAGACATATAGATAGGTAGATAGTCATATAGAAAGATAGATAGATAGATAGATAGATAGATAGAATGATAGACATATAGATAGATAAACTAAAAGATAGATAGATA
>JAREIK010003832.1:1037267-1157204 GCA_029783825.1 Sapria himalayana
TCTATAACGGTATATATAAAATTTTATACATTTATATAATCTAATGATTTTTTGTATAATTGTCAATGCTTTAATATATATATATATATATATAAACATATTATATTATAAATACACATTGATATGTTTATATAAACATATAATTTATATATAAATATTTATACATATATATTGATATTTATAAATATCTATACAAAATTTACATTAAACTATCGATTTATATATTTTCTTATGTAACAATTATGTAATATTAAATGATTATACAATTTTGTAAATATTTATATTACATATTATTTTTTATATAAATATTGAATATTTGTAATGTTTATATAAATGTGATATATATACTATATATTATTTATAAAAGTATTACATATAAATATAATAATATTTAAGTAACATTTATAAAAATATTGTATTCACAAATATTATATAGATACACGCGTATAATTATATAATCATATGCTATTTTATGTAAAATTATTTATAACTTTGTTTATAATAAAGTTAACTACTTTTATAACTTTATTTTTAACTTTATATATCTAATTTGTATCTATATAATAATGTATAATTCTATATAACTATATTTCTAAAAAATATATTATATGTATACTAATAAATAACTATATATAATTATATTTTACTAAATGGATACCTATATAAATGTTAAATATAATTATATCTTTAACTACATACATATTTATAACTATATGTGCATCACTATATATAAATATTTGTATAAATATGTAACACTCTATATAATTAATATAACTATATTTGTAACTATATATACATATATGTATTCATATAATTAAATTAAAATATTTGTTTATAACATTATATATATTTATGTATAACTACTTATCACGCCTTGTATAAATATACTATATATAAATATTTGTATAACTAAATAAATGTCTATATACTTATATAAAACTATATTTGTAACTATATATACATTTATGTATTAATATAATTAAAGCAAAATATTTTTTTATAACGTTGTTTATATTTATGTATAACCACTGATAACTACTTATATGAATATATCTTTATATAACTATATATTTTATTATATATAACTATTTATAACTATATATATTATATGTAAAATAATATATAACTATAAATAATTATATCTTACAATGTGTATAACTTTAAAAGTTTTGTGCATAATTATATTTAAATATTAAATTTACAACTTATATTTAAACTCTATTTGTATAAATATATAAAATTAAATTAACAAATATATAAACCTATATGTATAAATATATGTTTAACTATATGGGTAACTATATGTATAACCATATGTAACTATATTTATAATTACATGCATAACAACACACAACATTATTTTTAAGTATATGTGTATAACTATATATAAATATTTTTATGACTAAATAAATATCAATATAATTATATATAACTATATTGTAACTATATATACATTTATGTATTAATATAATTAACGCAAAATATTTTTTTATAATGTTGTTTATATTTATGTATAACTACTTATAATTACTTGTATGAATATATCTATATATAATTATATGTTTAATTATATATACCTATTTATAACTATATATATTATACGTAAAATTTTATCTAACTATAAATAATTTTATCTTACTATGTGTATATCTTTAAAAGTTTTATGAATAATTAGATTTAAATATTAAATTTATAGCTTATTTTTAACATATATTTGTATATAGTAATATATAAAAAAGTATTATAGTAATGTATAGCTATACATTACTATATGTATAAATATATAAAATTAAATGAACAAGTATATAAACCTACATGTATAAATATATGTTTAACTATATGTATACCTATATGTATAACCACATGTAACTGTATTTATAATAAAATGTATAACAACAAACAATATTATGTTAAACTATATGTGTATAACTATAAATAAATATTTGTATATCTAAATAAATCTCTATATTATTATATATAACTATAATTAAAGAAAATTGCTTTTGTTAAATAAAATGATTTTTGTTAACTAGTTATGGAAGATGATCGTGAATGGATGTACAAGGGTCAAATTATAAATGGAATATTCTCTAATGAATGGGGGGGGATAAAGTAGATGAATTTTTTTAGTTTGCTCTGAGACATCCATAGTATTGAATTGTGGTACATATATAATGTGTCCTTGCACTTTAGTTAAATGTCAGAATAATAAGTTTTTGAATTTTAAGACTATGAAGATGAATTTGTATAGAAATGGTTTTGTAGTAGATTACTATGTTGGGATATACCACGGTGAGAAGCAAGTCGACCAGAGGTGTTTAAGTTCAGTATGGGTATCAGTAAGTGAATTTGATCAAATGGTCTTAGATATTATTAATCACACTACATACCATAAAATGGTTTTTGATACTGTGGGTCATAAATTCAACCCAAATGAGGAACCAAATGTCGATGAAAAAAATTTCTATGATGTGATTTGAGCTGGAGAGAAACTTCTATAAGAGGAAATATATAAGCATACTCAACTTTCTGGAGCTGTGAGGATGTTAGAAATAAAATGCATACACAGGTGTTCGCATGCATGATTTGATGATATATTAAATTCATTCAAGAATTGTTGCCAAAATATAATCTGATGCCTTTGGATTTCTACAACATGAAAAAGTTAGTTAGAGGCTTGGGATTACCCATATATGTCATTCATTGTTGTGTGAACAACTATATGATATACTGAGGTAATGACAATGACCTTAATAGTTGTATAATATATGGGCATGCTCGATACAAGCAAAAGGTTAGGGGTTCTAGAAATAGATTGTATATACGTAAGTTGAAGGTGCCGTATAAAAAGATGCACTATTTTCTAATAACACCTAGGTTGCAGAGATTGTATGCATCAATCACAATAGCTAATGAAATGAGGTGGCATTCAGAACATCATATGGAGGATAGTAAGATGTGTCACCCTTCTGATGCCCCCTGCTTGGAAACATTTGGATGGGTGTTTTCCTAATTATTCTTTTGATGTTCGAAATGTTAAGCTGGGTTTATTTGTTGATGGTTTGTAGCCATTTGGTCAATCTAGACAGCAATATTCTTTGTGGCTTGTGGTGGTGACCCCATATAATTTGCCTCCAGACTTATGTATGAAGTAGGAATTTATGGTTTTGACTATGTTAGTGCCGGGGCCTGCAAATCCAAAGGGGAAGATAGATGTTTTCTTGCAGCTATTGATAGCAGAGTTGAAAAGTATTTGGGGTGTTAGGGTTCAAACATATGATATTTCCAAACGGAAAAATTTAAGATGCGTGCTGCCATTATGTAGACCATAAATGACTTTCCAGCATATTCTATGATGTCTGGATAGAGTACAACTGGTATGTTGGCATGTCCGCATTGTATGGAAGATTCTGATGCTTTTAGATTAATTAAGAGCGGAAAATAGTCATGGTTCGACAATAATCAGAAGTTTTTGCCCATTAATTATCCGTATCGATGTAACACCAAAGACTTCATTAAAAATATAAACGTTACTAAATAATTTCTAGGGGTAAGATCTTAGGATGATATTCTGTAGGAATTGAATAACATAGGGTTGAGGAATGTGATAGATGTTGATGCTGAGGTTGTGAATACAGCTATATCTAAGACTTGTGGATGGAATAAGAGATGTATTTTCTGAAATTTTCAAAACATGTGAACACTTGCTCAGGCATAATCTTAATGTTATGCTTATATAGAAGATTGTATTTGACAATATTTTCAATACCATGTTTAACATACAAGAAAAAACTATTGACACTTACAAGTCAAGAGATGAGTTGAATAAATATTGTTGTTATTTGACAATATTTACCATGATGTGCCATTTGTTCTCAATAAATCATAGAAGAACGTTGTGTTGGAGTGGGTAAAAAAACTTAGATTTCTAGATGGTTATGCTTCTAATCTGGGTATATGTGTGGATGCGAACAAACTTAAGATGTTTGGCATGAAGAGTCATGATTGTGATGTATTCATGCAAAGGTTGTTACCAATTGCTCTTCGAAAATTCCTACCTATTAGAATATTATAGCCGATAACTGAGATTTCTTTATTCTTCAAGCAACTTACTTCTTCATTGACTAATGAGAAGTTGAGGAATCTGAATGAACAGATTCTAGTTATCTTATGCTATCTTGAGAAAATCTTTCCTCCTAGTTTTTTTGACTCAATGGAATATCTTTCAATGCACTTGGCTTACAAAGCTAGGATTGCTGGTTCTATCCATTATCGCGGGATGTATCCTCCATAAAGGTAATATTAATTCACAAAACCAATTCTTTTCCTATATATATTTTTATATATACATAAAAATGACTTGTAATTTTCAATAATCTTTTTGTAGATACTTGAGGAAAATAAAACATATAATAATGAATAAGACTAAGGTTGAGGGTTCTATATTAATAGGTCATATTATGGATGAGGCTATAAAATTCATATCATTCTATTTCAAAGAAGGCAATCCAACTCTTCCACTTAAGAAAAAGTTGAATGAGATTTATCTTTATGACAATGTGGATAATGAAATGTTTGAAATTTTCAAGCCTCCTGGTAAAGCAACTGGTGCTGAATGGAAAAGGTGTCTAGAAGACTATAAATATACTACAGCTCATCTATATTTCCTAATGAATTATTGAGAGCTTCAACCATTCATTGAATAAGTATTTCCTAATAGTCAAATGACATCGATTACGCATTATAATTTACTATTTCCTATCAATGTATCAATTATTTTTAATTTCTTTTTTTAGTGATTTTGTTACAGATAAACATAAAAAGTTTCCAAACATTAATGAAGAAGTAATCAATGCCATGACGGAGAAAGAATTTCCATCATTTTTTGAAAAATACATATGTTTACTTATAATGAAAATCACAAAATAAATGTATTATTATAATAAAAATTTGAAATTGTAATCTAAATAATCCACTTAATTATGATTACAGATTCATAATCTTGCAAATAAAATTTCTAATCATTATATTCGAAGTATAGCACAAGGTCCCATAAGAAAGGTTAAAATGTACAATGGTTACTATGTGAATGGTTTTAAATTTCACACTAAATCATATGGTAAACTGAGCAATAGATAATATGGGGGTATGCATTAAATGGTTCGTATACAATGAATCTGAATATGACTATTATGGAACTCTGGTCGAAATGATCGAGTAAAAATTTGAAGCCCTCCTTGTTAAAAACTATGTTATTCAAATGTGAATGGTTTGATCCAACACCACATGTTGGTATTATTGTCCATCCTCGATATAAACTAGTCGATGTGCATGATAAAAAATTATTCAACAACTATGAACCTTTTGTCTTAGCAGTACAAGCATCATAAGTTTAATATTGTGAATATCTGGGTCGGACTGGTCCTAGAAAGGATTGAAAAGCTGTGTGCAAGATAAAAACAATGGCTCAAATTGACATCTCTGCATCACCAAGTACTGATTTCATAGAACCAGCTTTTCAAATTAATGACAATGATGTTATAATCGAAGCTGTGGTGGGGGACGAAGACGTCCTTTTAGTCGCATATTTTGAGATGGATATAAGTGGAGATGTAGATGTTGATGAAAATTTTATTGTTTATGATGAAGAAATGAATGATGAAGAGGAGTTTGAAAATGATGTTTCTACATCTGAAGAAGAAGACGAACTAGATTTGGATGATTCTGATGAGAATGAGTAAACAGTGAGTTTTATGTTATTTTAACTGTTAATTATTTTTGTTTATTTTCATTGCCTTATGTATTTTTTATAGGTATCGCATGTGGACGAGATAGATGCAGCACATTGCAAGGTCATATGAGTTATGGTATAGGCAGCACGACCTTAGGTATACCCAAAACTGGTAGAGGGTCATGGGTGAAAGAGACGCTACATAAGTCAAAGAAGGTTGTGAATTTACTATAGCAATAGCATCTGATAACTGATCCACATAATGGTGCTGAGATTTTGATGAATGATCAAAAGACGTAGGAGGGAGAGGAGGGAGAGGATGGAGATGTTGGAGAGTCTTCCTTTGATGAATGATCAAAAGTCGCTACTCATTTTGATCCAACAATTGATAATCCGTAAGAATTAAAACTTAACAAATTATTGATCAATTTATTAATATATTAATTTATTTCTTACTTGCCAATTAATTATTGTTATAGGACACAGTTAGAGCCATCTAATTCCATTTCTAGGGTTCTAAGGACAATTTTCAGGAAGTCCTTTAAACCTAATGAACAAAATTGGAAGTCACTAACACATAGAGACCAATTGATGATTTGGAGAGAATTTAAGGTAAATATTACTACCTAAAAATTTTTACATCTTTTATTTATTCTTTTGTTCACTGATTAAAAATTGTTTATTTAAAATTGCGGAAAGTTTACAGGTGGACACAGCCAAAGCTGTCGGTCAAAAGTGTGTCTACAAATATGTTGATAGTCGGTATAAAGACACCATGTACGAGATCAAAGATAAATGACTGAGGAAGAAAGAAAAAGATTTGAGTGTCCCGGATCATATTTTCGAGGAGTGGTAGAGCAGATGGGAAGATCTAGATTATAGGAAGAGGTGTGCTAAACAAAGCGACAATCGATGATCAGAGCGGGCTGGGTAGGGTAGTGGCATGTTTACACACACTTGTGGATCTCACTCTTTGTGTGAGCATGAATGAGCATTGGTATTATTTCTAATTTATACTTTTTATGTTTATTATTTTGAGAATTATGTTCAATTATGCCTAAATTTCATTTCTCATAAGAATTTTATTTAATATAATTAACTTATGTATTGTGTGTAATTATAGACACGCAAGGAAGATAAGAAGCCCAGTGCTCCTCACTTATTTATATACACGCACATGAAGGCTCATGATGATCAGACTTTTGTTGATCAGAGATCTCGTGTATCAAATGTAAGTTTAATTAAAAAAATTAATTTTTTCTGTTTGAATATAAATTGAAATACTTTTCGTGCTTTTTTATTAGGTAAGATATGAAAAAATGTTAGCTGTTGTGACTCAAGCATATTCCAAGTCTACTTCAGGTTCATGTGATGGTGCATCATATAGTTCTCATTCATTAGCTCCACCAGTTGATGCGAATCAAATTTGGTATGTGGTTGTTGATGGCAAGTAGAAGATGTCCGTCTATGGTGTCATTTAATCGACATCATCATTATACTCTCATAGATGACCAGACTCTGAAGCTGAATTTTTATGACTAGTTTCGAATTTATTCTCGAAGATGGAGGAATTTCAGCACACGATGCTAAATTCGATACAGTTTCACTTGGCCGATACCGAGCGATAGATGATCGACTATGAAGATGATAGGGATGAGTTGCATATATGTTTTGATTGGCTTAAAAAGAAGTTTCAAGGAGGACTATAATTCAACCATGATGATCTACCTCAGATTGTTCAGTGTAAGGCTCAAGCTACGGCATCTACTCCATCACCTACAACAGCACCTACAGCAACCGCATCAGGACTAGCAACAGCAGACAGCTCTACCCCAGTACTAGACATCTCACCATGTAGATTAAAAACATCACAGGTTAACTATTATGAAACTAGGTTGGATGATTGAGTGTATTACAAACATTCTTTTTCAATGCCTTAAACATTGATTTTGGATTTTATTTTTTTATTTTATCTTGATATTTTTAATATATATATGTAGTATATATAGTTGCTTGCTAGAGTTAAATGAATTTTTAGTTTGTTGTTTTATCTGTAAATGTTTCTGCAGAAGCTGAATCAAAACTGGAAGCAAAATGATCATTTTTTTGTTTTATGTTCTAGTTTCTTTAGCAACTAAAGAAATACTACAAAAAAAATTAGGTCGGTAATTGCCGACTGAATTACGACCAAACTAACTAAAAGTTTTTAATATCAATGGTGGGCAAAAGGTCACCAAATGATCGGTTATTCTTTTGGAGATCAATTACTGACCAATGATTTTAGAAGATTTTGGTCGTTTTTTTGTCGCAATTTTTAGGCTTTTACCGACCAATTCGTGACCATTTACCGACCTAATGCTTTTGGTCGGAAAATGGTCGAAATATCATCGGAGATTATTTGTCGGAAATTTGGTCTGTAAATTGTTGGTAATTACTGACTATTTGGAGACCATTTACCTACCTAATTCTTTTGGTCGAAAAATAGTCGAAATATCATCGGATTTTATGTGTAGGTAAATGCTCTCCAAATGGTCGGTAATTACCGACCAATTGGAGACCATGTTCCTACATTATTTATTCGGTTGGTAAATTATTAGATTATAGTTGATAAATCTTTGTCGGTAGAGGATTGATAAATGGCCGGTAATTTCTTGATTGACTAATTTTTTGTCGATAAAAAATTTACCGACAAGCAAAATTGCAACCAAATATTTTGATCATTAAATTATTTGGTATTAGGTTTATCGACCAAAAAACACCAAATTTCCAACAAAATAATTGGTTGAGAATATGGTGAATTTTAGTAGTGATAGTCTAATAAATAAATAGAGAGATAGAGAAAAAAAACAAATAGACAGATATATAGAAAAATTGACACATAGAAAGAAAGATAGATAGAAAGTTACAAATATAGATAGATAGACAAATAGACAAATAGTGAGATATACTGATATACAAATAAATAGATTTACATATAGATAAGTAGACAAAAAGATAAATATAAACATAGATAGATAGACAAATAGACAAATTGACAATTAGAAAGATAGATAGTTAGATAGAAAGATAAAAGACAGATAGATATATAGATAGGCAGATAAATACATAGAAAGATAAAAACAATAGACACATAGATACATATACACATAGCACATTGTTACATAGTCACATAGATATATAGATATAATGAGACAAAGAGATAGTCAGATAGATAGACAAATAGATATATTGGTAGAAAGACATATAAGCATATAAAGAGATATATAGAGATATAGAAAAACAAATAGATAGATTGAAAGATAGAAATATAGATATACAGATAGATAGACAGATAGATAGACAAATAGAAAAATAGACAGGTAGCTAGATATACAGATAACAAATAGATAGATATATATATATATATAGGTAGACAAATATATAGATAGACAGATATACATATAGTTATATAAATTGAGAGATAGATAGACAAGTAGAGAGAGAAATAAATAGAAAGACAGATAGATAAAAAGTCAGATAGATAGATAGACACATAGACAAATAGCCAGATAGATTGGTCGACAAAATTATAAATTAGCAGATAGGAATATAGGTAGATAGACAGATAGAAAGATATATATATATATATATATATATATATATATATATATATATATATATAGACAGACAGACAGATAGATACATAGACAAATCAATAGAAATGAAAATTGGTAGATAGTCAGATATATAGATAGACTTCTAGATAAATAGATAGATAGATAGATAAATGGTCAGGTAGAGAGATAGACATAATGTTTGATAAATAGATAGGTATAGATAGATAAACAAGATAGTTAGTTAGTTAGTTAGATAGATAAATAAATAGACAGATAGTTAGATAGACAAATATATAGATAGATAGGTATAAATATAGATAGATAGATAGATACA
Organism: Sapria himalayana; assembly: GCA_029783825.1. Lineage (NCBI taxonomy): Eukaryota > Viridiplantae > Streptophyta > Magnoliopsida > Malpighiales > Rafflesiaceae > Sapria > Sapria himalayana. The sequence continues at coordinate 1,046,929 of JAREIK010003832.1, forward strand.
TAGATAGATAGATAGCCTGATATATAGAAAGACAATTAGATAGTTAAAGAAATAGATTGAAAGATAGACAAATAGTTAGAAAGGCATATAAATAGATAGATAGTTAGATAGCTAGACAAATAAATATATAGATATATAAATAGATAGATAGACAAATAGATATATAGATAGATAGATAATTAGATAGAAAGATAGATATATTGACAAATATACTAATAGTCATATAGACAAATAGTCTGAGAGACAAGAAGATAGATTGTTAGTTACATAGTTATATAAATAGATACATATATTTACTTATCACCTAATAAATTAAAAGATAGATATTTAGATAGATTGCAAGATAGACAATTAAGCATATAGAAAGATAGATAGTTAGATAGTTACAAATAAAGATAGATAGACATATAATAATTTAGATAAATAGATAGATTGATAAATAAATAGACATTCAGATAGATAGACAGATAGATATATACACAGTTAGCTAATAGACATATAGATAAATAGATAGATAAATAGACAAATAGATAGATTGATTGATTTATAGTTAGCTAGACAGATAGACATACAGACAAACAGATAGATAGATAGATAGATAGATAGAGACATAGATAGATAGATAGAGTGACAGACAATTAGATAGATAGATAACAATATAGCCATAGAGATAGATAGATAGATATATATACAAATAGATAGACAGATATATATATATATATATAATTAGACTAATAGATAGATAGAAAGATATATAGATAGATAGATAGAATGATAGATAGATAGAATGATAGATAGATAGATAGATAAACAGATAAACAAATAGAAAGGAAGAAAGAAAGATAGATAAAAATAGACTTATAGTTAGATAAACAAATAGAGAGATATACAGATAGGTATATATACAGATAAATAGATATATTGATAAATAGACAGATAGTAAGATAGACATACATATAGATAACTAGATAGAAATATGGATAAATAGATAGAAAAATCAAAAGATCTACAGAAACTCAGATCTAAATATTTACTAATTCAAATAGATAGATAGGATGATATATAGAGAGATAGGAAATAAATAGATAGATATATAGATTGAAAGATAGACAAAAAACAAAATATATAGATTAGCAGATAATAAGATCGATGGATATATAGAAAGATAGATATATAGATAGAAATATAGATAGATTGAATGATAGACTAATAGATAAAAAAACAATTAGACATTTAAAGAGGTAGATAGATAAAAAGATGGATAGATCAATATATAGATTGATAAATAAAAATTTAGATAGTTAGATAAACTTATAGAAAGATAGATAAATAGAAAGACAACAAGACAAATATAATGATAGATAGATAGAAAAATAGAAAGATAGATAGATAGATAGTTTGTTAGTTAGTTAGTTAGAAATATAGATAAAGAGATAGATAGATTGATAGATAGATAAATAGATAGATTGATTCATAGATTGATTAATTAGAAGACATAGCCAGGTAGACAAATTAATAAATTGAAAAATAGAGAGATTGGCAAATAAACAAATCGATAGATATACAGATAGACATATAGACATATAGACATATAGATAAATAGATAGATAGATATATAGAAAGCTAGATAGAAAATTAGATAGACAGATAGATAGCACTACGAGTTATACCAAATAGCTAGGGAATATTCCCTAGCAAAACTAGTTTGAGAAAAATCCCTAGCTAAATTAGTGAGGGAAAATTTTCTAGCTAAATTAGTGAGTGAAAAATCCCTTGCTATTTTAATTCCAGAATTATTTTCACATTTTTAATTATTTACATAAAATTTAATTACATTTTTTTATATTTTTATATTAAATTTAATACAAACAAAATCTATAAACAATTAATTTTAATTAAAAAAATAAAATCAGTTAATAAAATATTCTAATACAATATGTTACATAGCTAAAATAGAAAAATAAAAAAACTGTATTATATTTTATATTTCATCAATGTTTCTAATGACTGTGCACAAAGTATAATTTCTCCATAAAATTGACGTTGCTTTCTCTCCCCCAGCTCCTCAAAATCTGCATACTGCTCAAGCACCCAAGTATGTCCCTTCATGGCCATCTTCATTACTTCCTTTAGTTCTAGTCTACATTTTCTCTCCACCTCCAACTCCTTCATTTTATCTACCAATGCCCTTTTTGTATCTAGCTACTCTTCCAATAGCATTTTATTTAACCTTGCATCTGTTGAATATATATATGTATACTTGTGCATGTATTTATGTGCCTGTGTGTGTGTGTGTGTAAACACACACACACATGTACTTTCATGCAGCTACAAATTTCATCAAAGACAATAGAAGAAAATAATCTAGGGCTTAAAAAATACACATATAGGCCTCTTAGGCATGGTCAGCAACTTCTAGTTCTTTGTCCTCAAGTACTCCATGTAGTTAGAGAATATTGTTATACCTGCACATGGAGCATAACATACTACATTTACAAACCAATAAAGAACACAACACAATACTGCTGATAATCAAATAGACTAGCTCATGCAACATCAACTACCATTTGCTAGAAATTTCACACAACGAGATAATTATGAGCTTATTTTTAAATTATAGAATCAAGATTTTCCATGATTTCTAGTGAACTACTCATCAACATATTCTTCTGTGTTGCTGAGCTTCACGTATCAGTTCATTGTTAATTACAAGAAAGTTGAAAGTGTCAAACAAATGGGAAATGTTAGCCAAAACAACACCAATTTGCATGGTATTGATTTTTTGCACACCTGTAGGTTCATATAGAAATCTACCGAAGCAAGGAAACCTTAAAAAACAAAAGAAACTACAATTAGATAAAAAAAATGCAATGCATAGGAAAAAACACGATTTAGCTCACCCTTGTATTCTATTCCCCACTTGAGTTTTATAATGACCGTCTTCCAGGTCAAGTTGTTAAGAAAAGGCTTGTGATTAACAGAGATGATCTACAACATTTAGCAATAAAAAAATTAATTAACAGTGCTATCATGCACGTATGCATCAGATATTTTTCTGAATTTACTTAAAAATTCATAAGCATGTATATATGTAATATACTTGCATACAGTAGAATATAGTATAACTATATGTGTCCAAACACACACGTGCACACACACACGCACACACACTATTTTCCTATCTTCTCATATTTCTTTATCTTGTACATATATTGCTCATGTAGGTTCAATAGATCAACATATCAATTTATAAAGTAGAAAAGATGACAACCAGCAAAACATAAGTAATATCACAAACATTATGCTCATCAATAAGATATTTTATATAGTATATATCTACATTAAATCCTACAATGTATATGTACATATACTGAGTATATATGTACATATATACTACAATATTTAATGTACATATATACAATAGTATATTCATATAAACTACAGTATTTATGGATGCCTTATAGAAATAGAAAAGCAGGTATAGATATATATATAGAATAGCATGTAAAGTATTATCTCATTTTACTTCACAAATAAGGCACAAAACATTAATTTGAAAATGTGAATACTATTTAAATTTTTGAAAATATATCTAAGAACTCTTAGAGGAAATCCTAGAAAACAAGCCATGAGCCAGATTTGTTGCATCAAAATTCACACCCTGCCTTCTTGCAACTAGAACTATCTCTCGGTCCCAAGGCTTATAAGGGGGCTGCTCTGCCCCTACACTTTCTGCAGCACCATGCTCCCTTGCAGTTTTCTTATAACATTTCTTCTCCTCTTCATGTGCTTGTACCAATTATTTTGAAAGCTTAGCTTCATTGTGTTAGTCCATCTACCCTATAGTTTCTGCTGCCATATGGTTTTTCTTTTGGTTCAAAGCAAGCACCATCACTTCGATGTATGTGACAATATAACTGTAGAATAGTACATTGTCATACACATTAATGGCTAGAAAAAATTCAATATGCACTCCATAAAAATAATATGTACTCCATTAAAACAATACACATTCACAGATATATAAAAACAATAATTATAGACATGAACAAATATGAATCTGAGTTGATAGTCGTACAACTTAAATAAATATCTAAAGCATGGCCAGCAATGATGTTTAGAGAGAAAGAGAGAGTAAAAAAATAAAATATTTCATAAATAATGAAGATAATAATAGCTCAGCCTTTTTTTGAATCAGAAAATATTGGTAAAGATGGAACCCATCCATAGGAAGGACCATGATAGTGTCTGAAGGCTTTGAATCAAAATTTATTCGTGTGTCTCATATACATATTGAAGTCAGCACCAGCAGCTTCCATCACTATTCTATGGTATGTGTTTGATGCTTCTTCACCACATGCAAATGATTCAGTACCCATATTTTGGTCAATGTTCATAGTCATTGTACTTTCCCGATGATAAATCCAAAAAAAAAATAATTTGGTACAAAGCCATATTTAGCCAAAATGGTATCTTATTGTGTTTACATCACAAAAAAGGATATTCTGACACTTCCAGTTATTAAATGGACACTTAATTTTTTCTACATCTATCCATCTCAATTGACTACCCGCAAAGTTGATGAAAGTTTCAAGCTGACTCAAAAATTTTTGATTCAAAATTCCATTCATAAACCATTTGTACATCAACTTACGATTTGAACTCATTTTGCCCAATTTTATTTACAAAGAATAATGCTCAATCATTATTTTGAATGAAACATATAATTAGTTCAAAATATACTAATAATTAAATACAATTACTTATATATGATTATTTAAAGATTAAATATTGTGAATATCGAGGCAATGCATTTATAGAATCTGCATTAATAGATAAAGCATTTTTAGCATGTTTAAGATAAATAGATATCACACTATTACTCGATGAAGGGAGCAAAATACATGAATAGTCAAGAAAGGAAAGCAAAAAATAAATAAATTGAAGTTTTGAAGGAGTATGCTTCTCACGTTTCAATGTAAAACAAATAACACAATTTAGATTGTGATTCTACTCAATCTTTGAATATTAAAATAAAATAGAAATAATAAATTAATGGAATCGAGACCCAATTCCAAGAACTCTTGGTAAATGAATTAATGAAGAATCCAGACATGAACAAAAACATATTTGGAATTGAAAACAAAACAAAGTATTCAACTAGAAAACATAGATGTGAAGCAAACAACAATTATAGATTCCTAGTCTTACAAATTTAAACTAATTAGATATACAAAAAATTATAGACATTAACATAAACAATATTTTTGGAAAACTACAATCAAAAGATAGTTTGGTAATTAAAACTTACATACACCTCAATTAATACCTAATCAATACAAAGGATGCAAAATTATTAAATTAGTATAAATTATAGATATAACCATGACTTATATATAGGTGATTAATGATTTTAGTACTTGTAATGATTTACTACGAACATCAAGATTAAAATCAAGTGCATGAGGAGGATCATCGGTCATATATATACTTGTGGTAATAACTTCACTTTACATGATAACATTCAGACACAAATATCTACTATATAATTTCAACGGAAAATAAAATATACAATAATAGTTAAGATAGAAGAAGAATTTCAAAATAAAAAATAGCAAAATCAAAACACACCCTTAGCAGTTACAAAGATCTTGTGGATGGTCGAAATAAAAATGTTCAACATTATTTAATTTTAATTGGAGACTATAAAAAATGATAAAATAATATTGTTGTTGTATTCTAATGCATTACAATAATTATTTAATAAACACATGATAATATTTTAACAACTCTCATTTATTAGTAATAATATTTGATAATACTCAAAATTCAATTAGAATAACAAAAACAAAGTGTTTTTATGCATTATAAAGAGATAAAAATGTATTCCATATATATTGATGATTTATATTTACTTTTATTTATTACAATTATTTTGAAATGTGACACATTTTTTAATATGAATAAATAGAATTAAAATTCAATTAAGTTATTTTAAAAATTTTTACATCAGCTTTTATGGAAGAATATTATTTGTAATGCTATGTGAAATGCATCCCATATAATCTGATGTGTGTCTCTATTAGATTATATGAAATATTTATATCGATAGAAAATTCCAAATATGTAGACATTACATATTTATATGTATATCTAATATAATTGCAGAAATATAATAGAATTGTAGTTATATCACTTGGTCTCTATATACTACATATGTGAGATATATTCAAATATGTTAGATTCACAGAGACATTGTAGATATATATATACCAAATATATCTAATATGTCTAATAGAAAGTATATATCTCTAAACATATAGGGAGATATTTTCAAATATAAGGTGTTTGTTTTCTTAGAACTATTTTCTACACAAAATAGTTACATACGTGTCTATCTATATATCGTGAAAAGATAAATAAATATTAATAGTATAGAAAACAAAAAATATAAAAAGTCTTAGATGTGATGGTGCTAGCTTTGAACCAAGAGAAGAACCATATGGTAGCAGAAACTATAGGGTTGATGCACTAACACAATGAATCTAAGCGATCATAATCTTTGGTCCAAGCACATGGAGAGGAAAAGAAATGTTCTAGGAAAGCCACACGGGAGCAAGGTGCTACAGGGAGTGGCGGGGCAGGGTCGCCCCATTATCTATTTATTTATCTATCTGTCTATATGCCTATCTATCTATTTTTCTATCTGACTTTTTTTCTATCTATATATCAATTTTTCTATCTATATATCTATCCATCTATCTGTATATCTGTCTGTCTATCTATTTGTTTATATATCTATCTGTCTATCTATCTATTTGTCTATCTATCTATCTATTTGTCTATTTGTATATCTATCTATCTATGTATCTGTCTTTCTATCTATCTTTTTATTCTTCAATATATTTATTTTTCTATCTATATATCTATCTATATATCTATCTATCTATATGCCTATATGCCTATGTGTTTATTTATCTATCCTTCTATCAGGAATTCTTTTTATCTATCTATCTATCTATCTATATGTCTAACTATCTATCTGACTATCTGACTATCTATCTATCTGGCTATTTGGCTATCAGTCAATCTATCTATCAATATGTAAATATGTCTATTTGTTTTTATATCTAGCTATCTAATTTTTTATCTATCTATTTGTCTATCAAGCTATATATCTATCTGTCTATCTGTTTATCTATCTATCTATATATCTGACTATCAATCAATCAATCTATCTATCTATCTATATATATGTCTATCTGCCTATCTATCTATCTAAATCTCTATCTGTCTATTTATGAATTAATCTATTTGTGTCTACTTGCCGACCTATCTACATGTCTATCTATATATTTATCTGTCTTTATGTCTATCTGCCTATCTATCAATCTACCTATATATTTATATATCTATCTGTCAATCTGTCTATCTATTTATCTATTTTTCGGTCTATCTATCTATCTTTCTTTCTTTCTATTTGTCTATATGTTTATATGTCTATCTATCTATCTATCTGTCTATCTATCTATCTATCTCTCTATCTCTTTATCTATCTATCTATCTGTTTATCTCTCTATCTGACTATCTGTTTATTTGTCTATTTGGCTATCTGCCTATCATTCTATTTATCTATCTATCTATCTATCTATCTACACTACAAGAAAAGCCCAAATAGCCAATGAATTTTTTTTAGCTATTTGGGCTTATTGTGTCTTTAAAATAGAATAATGATGGATTAACGACAGAAATATTCCCTAGCTTAAGTGTTCGTTACAAAATATTAACGAGAACAAAATTTTACAAGCAAATTTTTTAACTTGGAAAATCCCTAGCTAATTATATTTTAATTTCTTGCTAATTTTAATCATAAGTAAGAATAGTAATTAAAAATTTTTGACTGAATATGTACAAAAAATTCCCTAGCTAAATTAGCAAGGGAAAAATTCTCAGCTATTTTTATTCCAATGCTATTTTCAAAATTTTATTTTTTTACAAAAAATTTGATTACATATTTTTAAATTTTTATATTAAATTGAATAAAAACATTTACTATAAACCATTATTTATAATTTACAAAAAGTATTAGTTAATAAATTTTTCTAATACAATAGTCACATAGTTAAAACTAAAACATTACATAGGTATATATTCATTTAAAACTAAATCATCATTCTTATCATTAGCTGATGCATTTGTGCTGGCCTTTCCTCATTGGGAACTCTGCTAGAACTCTGTGTGCTATCTACCTTTTCAAGAGCACTTACGGTGACTCCATATAAGGCATCTACTTTTGTCTTGCATTTGGTACTGCTCATAAAATGTATTTAGAACTTCTTCAACAACATAATCATCAACACTATAATCACAAATCAAAGCTACAATAATATTAACTAATAAAAGGCACACTCTAAACACAAAACAGAACCAAGCATATATTAAGAAAAATATTACTTAATTTTTAGATGTGCTGGTTGACTAGATCCAGCAGCTAAAGCATCTACAACAAGTTTATCTCCCAATTTCAAGCATTTTATTGATACCTTTTCATTTATTATAGGTGCTACATATACTAAACAATACTTATCATCGAGCATTTTCTAGTCCTTTATTGATGCTTCGTCTACAAATGCAAATAGAGGCTTAAATTTTTTACCGATAAGATGATGAAATATAGTTATGAAAAATAAAAAGATAAAACCAATCAACAAAATAACAAGTCAGAAAAAAAATGAACCAATTTACTAATCAAGAAATTATTTCAAAATGTTACAAACATATCAAAATAAACTATAATAAATATTGGAACATTAAAGATTTATGTAAAGAAAATATATTTTTATTAGAGCTAGATTTAGCTATTACACACATGATCGTCAATCAAATAAACCTAATATGAACAATTTGATATCTGTAAAAAAACATATGGCTAAAAATCAGAAAAAATAGCATGTACTTAGTTATCTTATTTGGCATAGAGAAGCCCATCGGTTCAATTTTATCAGTGACTCTTACCATGAGCTTTAGACTTAGTTGTAGGTTGCATTAGGACACTTCCTAATAAAATCCTTAGCAATAGCCAATAGCTAGCAAGCATTTTTCACATCCAAATATACAAACTACTCTCCACAAATACCAACACTCATTTTGTGATTAACATCCAAATCCACAGGCTGTCTGAGTGGAAAAATACATGGATATCAAGCCTGCATACCTATTGTGCAACATCAACATCCACACAATGTGAATGCATTATATCACACATGCATGAAGTATGTATACGAATCATTGTATATAATCACTCCAAGCATACCATGGTGATTGATGATTTTGGTACTTGTAAAGATTTAACACGAACATCCATATTAATACTTTGTGCATGAGTAGGATCTTCACCCATTTTATAACTGTGGTAACAACTTGACTTTACATGATGTCATATAAACACAAATATCTACTATACAATTTATATAGAAAATGCAATATACGGTAACTCAATTTTATTACTAGAACTAGTAATGCAAGTCTTATGAGAGAATATATAATAGCTAGGCAAAAGATGAATTTGGAAAAATAAACACCAGAATCAAAACACACACTTTTGCATTAAGATAAATGATGAAGAGTAAGGGTAGAAAGCGTATCTCAAATAAATAAAAATCTCATGGCTGAAGGAAATCTCTCTGACTCGACTATTAGGTTATTATGTATTCATGTCGTAAAGAGAATCGGAGGTGCTTGATGCAAGTCAGGGTTGTCTTCCTCTAGGAAACTAGATAGTGTTTTTGTAGTTTTAAATTCTCAAAATGTTTAATTTTTCATTATCAAAACATTAATTAAACAATAAATATATATATAACATAAAGACTAAACTTTTTTTAATTATCAAATTATTTCCAACTAGTTCATGTGCGTGTAGCAAGGCATACATGAAAAAAAAATACCTTAAAATTTTTAATAATTAAATTAATTAACCAATAAATATATAAACAACATCAAAAAATAGATGTTTGGCCTTCCAACAAGAACAAAATCAAATGGCTATAAAATTTGCAAACTTCATATTGCAAGGCACACATGAAAAAATTATTGGTCTTCAAGACTCTCTTAAAAGTTATAAACACTCTTTATGTTTATATATATATATCATTTATCATCTACTTCTAAATGTGTTAAATCACATTATAATTACTCATCTCAAATATATATAAATATATCAATAAGTATAATAGATCGTGGAAAAAATTAAATAGCTGATAAAATTGGTCTAACCCGCAAAATCATGGAACTTCTGATGATAGTTTTGGAAGATAACTTTGATTATAAGATATTCAGCAAACGAAGACATCATAATTTGAAAAATAAAATTGTGTTTAACAAGAACATTTTGAAAGTTGTAAAAAAAGTATTTTTAGAGATAGGAACATGAAGATCGGGGTTCACTTCAGAAGACCTTCCATTATCAAAATGATCAAGATCAAGAACTCAATGGAATTAGGAACATCAAAGAACTCATCAGAGACATCATTAAGAGAGACTAAGTTGGTGAATTCAAGAGTTATTTTTTCTACCTCACCATCATCACCACTTTCAGGATCTTCAACTTTCATAGCATTAATTTTAATTTCAGGCAAGAAGACATTTTTTTGCATATTTCCAGATGCAAATTCAGAATGATAGTTTCCTGACTTTGCCCGAAACAACTCTCTCAAGGCTGAAAATAGCATTATTTAATCAAAAAAGCAATGTGTGAGTGCAGAGAAATGAGCCTTTTTTCTTCCTGCAACACTTTCAAGCATACAAATAGTTATGAAACATGCTGGTGATGGACGACGATATAGTTTCCAAAATCTCTAAATTAAAATCTCAATGAGTCCTATTGCATTAAAGTTAGATAAATTCTAATACATTAATAGAATCTATCACAATAGGCAAAGAATGATTAGAAAAATGGTAGCTTGTATATGCTCTTATAATACTTCCTCATGCCTATTTAGTCTTTAGGTTGTGTTTGATTTGATAGAATTGAAGGGGGATATGATTTGATTATATTAAAAGAAAGTAGAATTAATAATCTCATTTCAGATTTAATTATCTATGAATTAGCATTGAATATACTTAGACATAAAGATTTACAACACTTATTTTACACATTTATAAGACAATCACTAAAAATGAGAGATTTCCTAAGAATTTATAGTAATTTATAAGTAGCTCCAATTATAATTGATATATTTTCAAATCCAATTTTCAAATTCTTGTGGAATTCAAATAATGGATGAATATGTTCTTCCATTTGGTTATCAATTACATGACTTATTCAAATGTTCAAATAGATATATTTTTCTATCTAATAAGATATAACATCTTTATGTGATGACAAAAATTTGTCCAAACTCTAAGAACAGTAAGTCTCAAATTCAAGATTTATCATGCACGATCTTTTCAATCTTTTGAGGTAAGACTGTCAAGATAAGATATTGGTACAATTTATTTTCTTATATAGCCTTCATATTTAAAATGCTTCCATATATTAGGATAAGATAAGATAGATATGGAGATCACATTCACACCCAACTACACGAGGCACTCACTTTTACAAGATTTATAAAAAAAGATAAATATCTTGATTAATTTTATTCAGTAACTTTGAAGAGACTGTGTTAGAATAGACTATGTAATATAAAAATTTCTCAAGCGATCAATCATCTTAATATATTTTTCTCTCATAAAAAAATTTAATTTCAAAGTTATTATGAAAACCAATATTAGTATTTATATAATTACACAACACATTTGTAAAAGATAATATAAGCAATGAAAATAATATAACAAAATACCTATATGCAACCCCTCATCCTTCTAATCCTACCACCCAAAGATTAATAAATGTTAGTTTAAGCTAACATCCAATGTATAGTTAATCATCTTTATATCATAGTTCATTATCATTTTCTTGTGAATTAAGGTGAAAGTAAAACATTAGGTTGAGATTGCTTTAAACAAACAACATTTAGAGCTAAAGTTACAAAAAAGAGTAGCCTATGTTACTTTTAAGGGCTACTATAATGTAGCCCTATTGTGGAGCACATTTCTTGTGAATCATCGAATGATATAGAATAACTTCCAAGACAACCAAAATAGAGATATCAAATTCACAAAATAAATGTTAAAAATTTCCATGAAAAATCAAAATTTCATTTATGCATTACTATACCATCAATTCCATCTCTTCCCTTAGGCAATATCGCCACATCAATAAATCTCTTGGTTTTATACCCCTACAACTGGAGGGTCTAGTTAATTAACTAATGCAAATCACACATTATACAAACCAAACTTGAGATAAAGAAAACCCAAAAACATATACACATAGTACATTATGGTTTGAGTTATAGCTAAAATAACAAATTAAATGCAAACTAAAAGACCACTTAGCAAATAAGTTAAATTCAACCAAAAGGATAATTAACACATTTAAAGAATGGTTGGTAAATTACTTGAATTAATAAATAAAAAAATTATTTCTATTTTTTATCATTATAACTTATGAATGTAAATATACTAAGTAAATAACTTTATAAATTTTATGGTGATTCTATCAAGCAAAATTATGTTGGTAGAGATATAGCTTATTTTTTTTAACTCCGCAACTCATCAAGCAACAATTGTTCATCTTACCAGAGAAGCCATTCATTGTACAACCACTTGTGAATAATATTAGTTCCCATCAAGCTCCTCAACCATGCTACCTCTGTAGAAATTGAAGTCCCATCTATCGAAAGAATACAAATTAGTTTTCTATCAAGAAGTTATGAAAAATTTAGGAAGACGAAAAATTATACAAAAGAACCTTACCCATATCTCGAAGAACCTAAAGAAATGAGAGGTTTGAAAATGGATTCGCAAGTCCCATCAAAAAACAGCAACAACCATTATAGCAGAATGATCATTTCAATGCTGAAAGCAAAAATTCTCGCTTTGAAAGATGAATCAAACAAGCTACAAGCCATAGTTCTCAGAACTTAAACTTACTCTGCCAAGACTGCCACAATTCTTTGCTTCCTTGAAAACTCACAACCCTATAATATTTGGTGCTAATACTTAGCATAAATTAAATTCACAGCCACATTTAAAACACACTAAGGAGTTTGAAAAAAGGCTTGATTTTACCATTCTGACAACCAAATATTTTCCACGGAGAGGGTGCAATCACATCGAATGTCATTGCATTTGTGTGAAATCTCGTGAAACATTTTATAGATCTTTTATGGATGAAGAAGACCTGTATAGCATAATAATGATTCATACCTTAATTCAATCATGATGATTTAAAGTGTTGTATAGCATGAAAATGAAGAATACATGTAAATAGAAGATGAGGATGATAATCATCAAACAGGGAAAAAACTTTCAAGAAGTTTGGAGAGAGATGAATCAGTACTTGCATGCACTTATTTTGTATTAACAGTTACTCTGACATTACCAGTGACACGGATGCATGAGTCTATTATTGTGCTTTTAACTGGTTCCTAATATGATGCTTTGATTAGCCATGTTGATGAAATAAAAATGCAACCAAAACTATGAAGCCATGAATCGGAAAAGAAGACACAACTAATTTCCTGTAAAATTTATAATGTCTGCCAAACTGCCATGAAGATCTAAGCATTTAACAAGCATAATTACCACATTTTTTTGAAATGGGTATTGCCTTGATACACTTGAGATTATTCATTTGCAAAGATAAGAAAAATTGTTTAAGTGCTTGAAAGTCTTGCCCTAGCATTTTTATAGTTCAAGTAAACTCAAATAAAAAAAATGTATGTAAATATATAGAAAAAAAAAGACAAATTAAAAAGAAAAATAAAATTATAATAATTTATTAATTTAAATTAAAAAAATTAAATACATTTTTATTTGACCATAAATGATATTATTTCACTAATATAAAAATTTATGGTTAATAGATAATGAAATTTTAATGGTTATTTTTTGTAATATTAATTATTAATGAATGAAATCAATTTTAGAAAAAAATAATTTATTAATCTCTATAAAAATGAAAAAGAAAAAATATTACTAATAACCTTGAAAACTAATAATTGATAATCAAATTTTTATATTATTTCATTAATTTAAAAATCATATTTATAATATAACCATAAATAAATTGTAAAAATGTATAACGATACAAAAATTATAACATTTCATTTTATTTATTATTTATGGATAAATTTTTAATATTATTTCATAAATAAAAAAATAATATGAGATTATAAAAATGTATTTCATATATATATATATATATGAAATACTTTTTTATAATCTCATATTATTTTTTTGAATATAATATGATATAATTTTAAAGGCATAAAATTTTATATTATTTGATTTAATTTATAATTTATAAAATTCCGAATATTACTTAAAGTGAGAAAATCATTAAGAAAAGTTATATTTATTATTTTAACAAAAATGGAATATTAAAAGCTAATAGTAAAAATCTTACTAAATTCCATAATTCTTAAAATTACAGTAGGGTCAAAAAATAAAACTTGATTTCAAATCATCTTAGGGGAAATTTTAATTTTTTTTAGAACAAAAAAATATCATTAGTAATTTTTTAAATAACTCTTTCTAAACCCTTAAAACACTTGAAGTGTTCTATTAATTACCACACAGAGATATTATTTTTTAAATCAATAATTTTTTTTGATTTAATTAAAATATCTAGTATTTATCTTTAAGTTTCAATTTATTTTTTTTAAAAATTTAATGAAAAATTTGCATTTTTTTTATAATTCAAAAATTTCAAATAATTTAGTAATTATTTTTTAAAAGTTTCCTATAATCATAAAAATATTTTTTTAACTTTAAATAATATGAATATTTATTTTTATTCATTAATTGAAATATTTTTGTAAATATATTTTATTTTATCTTACCATTAATTATTTTAGCTTTTTAGTAGTAGAAATTTTTATATATATTCATTTATTTATTAAAATATCTTTAAAAATGATTTTAATTATAAAATTAATTTTTTAATGTTTTTTTTATTACAAATTTTTATATTTCATAATTAACATGACTTTATTAACATAATGAAGCATTATATTTTTTTTATCTATGATATCTGTTAGGTTAATGCACAATGTTAAAATGTCTTCTTTCTACTTATCGAAAAATTATAGCTGCTAATTATTGTTTGGACCATTTCTAAATCTTTTTTAGATGACTCTACTTTCAAGAATACATCACAGAAACTTAGTACAATTCATTGGATATTGTCAAGATGGAGGATGTATGCTTGTTTATTAGTTCGTGTCCAATGGAACATTGAAGGAGCATATTTATAGTAACTCATATCGTATATATAGTTCAATTGATATCAACTGAGGTAGTCATTAATGCATGTAACATTGATTGACCTGTTCACCAAGATAGAAATTATCAGTTGGATCATGTGGCCCGATATTGTAGAAGATGCTGCAAAAGGTGTTTTTTTAAAGTTCTTATTAGTGTTTGATTTATTTTGCAAGCATATGCTATTAATGTGTGCATGGTCCAATGGGTAAAGATGCCATGAGATGTGGTCCTGTAGACATGTAGCTGTGGGGCATAACTGCCTAGAAGTGCATAGTGTGTGCGTGGTGCAGTGAACGTGCATGTGTGCTTGATGTACTAGACGTGCACCGTGTGTATGTTTGATGTAGCCATGGTGTAGTGTGTGCAAAAAGTGGGTTGTGTTCATTTCATTCTTTTTTTATATGTATCAAAGAGAGTGATCTTCTAAGTAGAATCAAGTGAGTAAAAACTATATAGTTGTTATGAAAGTGACCACTACTTTGGTGGTTCCATAACTATTTGACTACTATAGTGAACGTTACAAGTTAAGAGTGTAATGGAAAATATAATATTTAAATTATTTATATCTAGCACATCTTTTTTATATTTTATTTTATCACGGGAACTCTTGGAAAAACATATGACAACTACTTCTAAGCCAGTTGAGGGTTTTCATGGACCTTTAGAAAACTCGTTTGAAAAAAGAAATGTAGGAAATGAAAGAAGTGAATGATGTGATGAAAGAAATGAAGAATGCAATACAATAGCATATGACCTATATGGAGTCATAGTTAGTGGCCTTGGCGAGACAGATAGAACAACTAGTTCCAGTAGAGTACCCAAGTAAGTGAGCCTAGCACAAATGAAACATATAATCATGCGGATGATGATATAGTTTTAAATGATTATATACCTATGTTTTGTTAATTAAAAATAATGGTTTATAGTATATGTTGTTTTTCAACTTAAAATAAAAATTTTAAAATATGTAATCAAATTTTTTGTAAAAAAATAAAATTGTCAAAATAGTTTTGAAATGAAAATAGCTAGGAATTTTTCCCTCGCTAATTTAGCTAAGGAATTTTCTATATATATTCAGTTGAAAAATATTAATTACTACTCTTAATTATGATCAAAATTAGCAAGAGAACAAATATAATTAGCTAGGGAATTTTCATCGTTCAAAAATTTGCTACGAAATTTTTTTTTCATTAAAATTTTCAAATAAGCACTTTAGCATGAGATAATTTCAATCATAAATCCATCATTATTCTATTTTAGTGACAAACTAAGCCCAAATAGCTAGAGAACTTTTTTTTAACCACTTGGGCTTTTTTTGTACTGATAGACATATAAACAGATAGACATACAGATAGATAGACATCTAGACATATATAAAAATAGATAGACAAACCATTATATAGATAGATAGATAGATAGATATATATATATATATATATATATATATAGACACATATTCAGGCAGGCAGACAATGAAGTAGGCATGCATACATACAAATACATGGAAAAATAGATTGACTAAAAAATAAACAAACAGATAGACAAATAGACAGATAGACAGAAAGATATGCAATTTGATATACAAATTGATAGATAGATTTACAGATAGATAGAATAATTTGATTGATAGACAGATTGATTGATAGACATATTGATAGATAAATTGATAGACCAATAGTTAGATCGATAAATAGATAGACATATATATAGACAAATATATAGACAAATAGATAGACAAATAGATAGATAGATAGACAGATAGATAGACAAATAAAAAGATAAATTGATAGAAAAAAATCTAGATAGATAAATTAATAGATTGATAGACATATTGATAAGTGATTTGATTGACAGATAGATAGATAGATAGATAGACAGATAAATAAATACACATATAGATAGATTAATTTATTATTAGATAAATAGATAGACAGATAGATAGATAGATAGACAGACAAATAGATAGATAGATAGATTAATTGATAAATAGATATATAGATAGATAGATAGAGATATATATATATATATATATATATATATATATATAGATTGATTGATAAATTGATTGATAGATTGATTGATAGACAGATAAATAGATAGATAAATAGATAGATAGATAGATAGATATATAGATAGATTGATAAATAGATAGGTAAACAAATAGATAGATAAATAGATAGACAAATAAATTGATAGATAGATAAATAGATAGACATATAGATAGATAAATAGATAGACATATATATAGATTGATAAGAATATAGATAGATAGATAGATAGACAGACAGAATGATATATATATATATATATATATATATATATATATAATAAATAGATAGGTAGATAGATATAGGGGTGTAACCGAACCAAATGATTCATGATTCATTCTGAGCATGGCTCGGTAAAAGCTCGTTTAAATTCATTTCTTAAGTTAAATGAGCCGAGCCCAAACTCCATTTTGGCTAGTAAGATAAACAAGCTGAGCCCAAGCTTCCTTATGTTTGGCTTGCAAAAGTTTGTTAATATGCTCATTTTCCAGCTCATGAACATGCTCACGAACAAGCTCGCAATATGTTCGTGAACGGGCTCATGAATAGGCTCACGAAAAGTTTGACACATGTTCAATCACTTCGATGTTCTGATTTCCAAATTTCAGATCTTTTCTTCTCCATCCCCATTAAAAAACCCTCAAAGACCATATTAGATATTACAATTTCGGCTCTCCCATTTCTTGCCACTGCTCGACGCCTGCCATGCCGGACTCTCTCCTATTCTTTTCTTCTTTTCCTTTCTTCCATTGTTAATGTGTTATCTCTTTATGGCTAATCTCTTTACAGCTTATAGCTTTGGTCTTGTTCTCTATGTCTTGGTCTCTACAATAGGAAAGTTGAAATATTGCTGGAAATAGCATTGCTCCATCTCTCACTAACTTCTACAAATCAAAGCATTGAGTGCAAGGTTATATTTTGCTGCAAAGAAAGCACGACCAATGCACCAACTTAGATTTTAATGACTCAATTTACTTAGACTACCGATCTTTGCATCACAGAGGGAAAAACTCATCTCTGTAGGCTACAATTCTTTCAACTCTTTTGACCTTTGTCTTTTTCACCCCTTGCACTAGTAGAATGAATACCAAATGAAAGAGAAAACATAAAATAAACTTGTTATGATAGACTCCAAATTGAATGTTTTAATGAAAGTGTGAATCATATGTCTTATACTATTCTTGATTGAATTATGTGTTGCTGAATTGGGGTGTTTAAAGTTTTCCAAATTTTAATATACAATTTCCATGTTGAAATTATATGAAATCTACCTTATTTATTTTCAAATTTGTTTTGTTATGCTGTACAGGATGTCGAACCATGTTGCCAGTATGTTATCTCCTAAAAATTCACAAAAAAGTCATATAATGAAAATGCTATAAATGTTGTAAAAAATGTGAATTTTAATAAGGAAAACACACCATCTACAACTATGGGTGTTGATGGGGTTTAAAATGTTGAAGATAGTGAAGAGGTTGGGGGCGATTGCGTAGAGAAGAGACAGTGCACCTCCCAAGTAAGGTCTAAATTTAAAATAGTCACCCTTCCTAATAAATCAGAAAAGGCTGAGTGCATCCATTGCAAGTGGTGATTTATACTTTTTAAGGCTAGAACTATGTCTCACTTACTTAGGCACATTAAAGAAAATTGTATTAGAAAAAAAATAAAGTTGTTTGGACAAAAGGAACTAACACTCAATTCCTTTATAATAGAGTCTGTAATGGTAGCTTTAATACAAAATTTTAAATATGAACAAACTAAGATTAGAAATATATTATCTCATTTGATCATGGTCCATGAACTACTATTTTCTATTATGGAGTATGAAGTGTTTAATTTGTTGATGGAGACTATAACTCCACATTATCAAAAGGTTAGTCGTGCAACTATAAGAAAGGATTGCTTTTCAAGTTATGAGGTGGAAAAGAAAAAAGTTTCCACTCTTCTGAAATATGAAAATTAAGTAATTGTGACAACTGATATATAGAAGTCAACCAATCAAAAGGTTTATTATATGGTTGTTACTTGCCATTTTATAGATTCTAATTAGAAATTGCAAAAGCGTACTCTCAGTTTTTGTGATGTACTACCACCTCATTCCGGAGTTGCCATTTGTGATGCCTTAAGGAAGTTTTTGGTTGAATGAGAAATTGATGATAAATTTTGGAGTGCGATAGTTGATAGTGTGTCTTACACTAATGTTGTTATCCGCATGTCAAAAGATAACTTTCTTATACAAATCATCTTGCTCTTTGTCACAAGTTGTTTCATGTAAGGTGTTGTGCACATAATCTAAATCATCTTGTACAAGATGGGTTATTAGAGATTGGAGATATAATTAAGAATTTACAATAAAGTGTTAAACATGTGACACAGTCAGAGAGTCATCTGAATATTTTTGGAGAAATTGTGAAGCAATTCAAGTTGCCTTCAAAGAAACTTATTTATTATTGTTGCACAAGTGGAATGCACCATTATTTATGTTGTTGACTATCTTGGAGTTCAAAGTTGTTTTTCCAAGATATCCACAAAGAGAAGAAAGTTGCTTGTTCTTGCCTAGTGAGGATGCTTGGATGAAAGTTGCTGAAATTTCCTCATTATTGCAACATTTAATGAACTTACAAAAAAATTTTGGTTTTATTATTTTATTTGACAAATCTTAATTAATTTTGCGATTTACATGCTTTTAATATTATTTATTTCAATTGGGTAATATCATACATGTTATTGTAGGTTCAGAATATCCAACATCAAATTTTTTTTTCCCCAAGCTTTATAATATCAAGAGGTTGTTGGATGAAAAATATCTTGATGAAAATGAGTTTATGCATTCAATGATTATGAACATGAAAGATGGGTTTGACATGTATTGGGGTGAGTGCAATTTATTGATCTTTATGGCAGCCATTTTAGATCCAGGAAATAAAATACAATTGATTGAGTGGCATTTTCCTATGATTTACTCAAAATCAGATATCATTATATTATAACTATTCGTGAGACTTTGTGCATGCTTTATAGAGATTTGTTGAAGCTCATAAAGCAAATGGTAGTGAAAAAGAGGGTGAAAGTGAGAATCAAAATGAATCTTCTAGTGCTGTAACAATGGGAACAAGTGGAGTAAGGGCTTAATTTTTAGTTATATAAGACAATATGAATCATCAATTGAACAAGTAAAATCTGATTTAAATAAATATCTAGAAGAAGGTGTTCATCTTTGTGAAAATTTAAATTTTGATGTCTTAGATTGGTGGAAGCTGAAGTCTCTAAAGTTTTGAGTGTTATCAAAGATGGCATGTGATGTTTTATCAATTCCAATCACAACTGTAGCTTCAGAGTTTGCATTCAGTGCTGGGGGGGAGAGTTGTTGAACCATATCATGCATCTTTAGGAGCAGACATGGTTAAAGAATTATTATGAGGTGAAGATTGGCGTGCTTTTTATGGGATAAAGTGAAAAAGAAAAGTAAATCTCAAATTTTTATAATATTTTAAGTTTAAATTTGATTTTGTGCTGTTATTAAAAAATTATATTTTGAGCTTTTTTATTGTTGTTTATGTACATGTTTAGGTTTTGTTTTACAGTGTTAATATTTTATTTTATTTTTTATAAATTGTTACAATTTTTATAATATGAAGAGGACTTCAAAGAGATTCAAATACCTCATACTTGAAAGTTGCTTTTATGTAAAAATGTGGAGCTAATTTCATTTCTTGTATATTCTTTAATTTTTGGCATATAGTTGAGGTTAGGTTACATGGGTATATTATTATTTGTTGATTAGAAAATATTCAAAGTTACTTATAATTTATCTTATTATTTGAGGTGTAATCTTTTGAGCTTTTATTATATTTTTATTCGAAGTTTATTTTACCTATATAAACTATCAAGGTTTGCTTTTATTTGAAAGCTTCAGAGGCCAATACATGGAAGAGATCGGTGTGAAAGATGAAGATATAAAGATTATTTTGAAGTTGTTATATGTTAGATTTAAACATTATTTTTAAATTTTAAGGATGACTATAAGTTTTTTTTATTTCATTGGTGTTGTAACTTTTATTTGGTTTGGATATGTTAGTTATTATTAATAACTTGTTGTATTATGTTATTGGTATTTTTTTAGATATAGTATATGATGCTAAATTATTAATTTTTTTTAAAGATCATAAACAAGCTCACAGATGAACTCAAATGAGTTCACAAACGAATTCATTACCAAGCTCGCAAATGAGCTCTCAAATGAACTCTTTATCGAGCTTACAAATATGCTTATAATCAAGCTCACATCTGAACAAGCATAAGCTATAATCAAATGAGGTTTAAACGAATGAGCCCGAGTTGAGCTCGATCTTGATGTGCTCGAGCTAAACTCAAACTCAAGCTTGAATTTTAAAAAATAAAGGAACTCGAGCAGAATCCAAGTCCTTCCAAAATATTTTGAGCTGAACGCAAGCCTTTGTTAAAACAGCTAAGTTTGGCTCAGTTACACCATTAGATAGATAGAGAGATAGATAGATATATATATAGGTAGGTAGGTAGGTAGATAAATAGATTGATTGATTAATAGATAGATAGATATATAGATAAACAGATAGATAGACAGATTGATAGACAAATAGATAGATAGATAGATAAATAGAAAGACAGGCAGATAGATAGAAAGATACGCATATAGTTAGAAAATATATAGGTAGATAGAAAGATAGAAAAAACAGAGAGATATATAGATTGATTGAAAGATAGATAGATAGACAAATAAATAGACATATAGATAGACAAATAAATATACATATATATAGACAGATAGATAGATATAAAGATAGATAGACATATAAATAGGTAGATAGATAGATAGACAAACAAAATAATAGACAAATAGATAGAAAGATAGACAGATAGATATACAAATAGACAGATAGACAGATAGATAGACAGACAGATAAAAAAATAGATAAATAGACAGACATAAATAAAGCAAATAGATAGATATATAGATATATTTTTATAGAGATTGATTGATTGATTGATTGAGAGATAGAGAAATAGATAGATAGATAGATAGAAAAATAAATTGATAGATGAATTGACAAACATATTGATTGAAATATTGATATATTGATTGATAGGCAAATTGATAGGTATATTAATAGATAGATTATAAGATAGATAGATAGATAGATAGACAGATAGATAGATAGATAGATAGATAGTGAGATAGATTGATAGATAGATAGAAAAACATATAGATAGATAGATAATTAATATAGAGATATATAGACTAATAGATATATAAAAAGATATACAAATAGATAGATATATTGATTGATAGATAAATAGACAAATAGATAGATATATAGTTAGATAGATAGATAGATAGATAGACAGATAAATTGATAGATATATAGATAGATAGATAAATAGATTGACAAATAGAAAGATAGATAGATAGATAGGTAGATTGATAGATAGATAAAAAATAGATAGAAAGACTGATAAGTATAAAGTTAGATAGATGAATAGATAGAATTAATTACTGATTGATTAATAGATAAATAAAAAGAAAAATATATAAATAGATAGATTGATATATTGAAATATAGATTGATAGACATATTCAAACAAATTTTGATAGATAGATTGATAAACAAGTTGATATACAAATTTTTATAAAAATTGATAGATAAATCAATATACAGATCGATAGACTCATAGATAGACAGATTGATTAATATATTTATTAACATATTGAAAGATAGATAAATCAATAGATTGATAAACTTATAGATAGATAGATAGATAGACAGAAAGATTGATAGATCAATAGATTATTAGACAAATAATAAGGCAAATTGAAATACAAATAGATAGATAGATCGATGGATGGATAGATAGATAGATAAATAGATATATAGATAGATAGATAGATATACATTAAAAGATAAATAGATATATAGATAGATAGAAAGATAGTTAGAAAGATAGAGAGATAGATAGATAGATAGATAGATAGACAGATAGATAGATAAAAAGACATATAGATAGAAAGAAAGAAATATATATATATATATATATATACAGATATATAGATATACAGATAGACAAATAGACAAATAGATATATAGATAGAGAAATATAAATTTAGATAGATAAAAATATATATAGACAAATAGATAGGCATATAGATAGATAGATAGATAGACAGATAGAAATAAAGATAGACAGATATATCAATAGAATGATATATAGATAGATAAATAGATAGATATAGAAATAGATAGATAGATATGCAGATAGATAGATAGATAGGTAGATATATAGAAATATAGGCAGATAGATAGACAAATTGAAAGATACATAGAAAGATAGATAGTTAGATAGATAAAAATGATAGACAATTAGATAGACAGAAAGATAGAATAGAGACACATATAGATAGATAGATAGAAAAATAGATAGATAGATAGATTGATTGATTGATTGACAAATAGATAGGTAGATAGATATTTAGACATACAGACAGACAAATAGATATATAGATTGATAGATAGATAGATAGATTGATTGATTGACAAATAGATTAATAGATAAATAGATAGATAGACATATAAATAGATAGATATATAGACAATTAGATAGATTAATAGATAGATAGACAAACAAATATACAAACAAATTGATATAAAGATAGATAGATAAATTGACAGATAGAGAGACACAAAGATAGATAGATAGATAGATAGATAGATAGATTGATAGATTGATAGATAGAAAGATAGATAGATAAACAGACATAATGATAAATATAAATATTGATAGTTAAATAGATAGATATATAAAAAGATAGATTTATAAAGAGATTGATTGACACATTATTAGAGAGAGATATACATAGATTGATAGAATGATAGATTGATAAAAAAATTGATAGACATTTAAAAAGAAATATTTATTTATAGAATGCTAGATAGATTGATAGGCAGATTAACATACAGATTGATAAACAGAAAGATAAATTGATAGATAGACAAATAGAAAGGCAGAGAGATCCAAACATAGATGGATAGATTAGTAGACAGATAAATACATAAATAGATAGATTAATTTATTAATAGTTATCTAGATATATAGACACATAGATAGACAGATAAAAAGATATATAGATATATAGATATATACATAGAGAGATAGAAAGTCAAATAGATAGAAAGATTGATAGACATATAGATATATAGATAGATATTAAAATAGATAGGCATATAGATAGATAGATAGATAGACCCAGATATAGTCAGATGGATAGATGATAGATAAAAAGATATATAGATAATTATTTAGATACATAGACAAATAATAGACAGATAAATAGTCAGATAGATATAAAGAAAGATAGATAAATACACACTATGTTAGATAGAAAGATAGATAGATAGACAGATAGACAGATAGACAGATAGATAGATAGATAGATAGAGAGTCAGATAGATAGACAAGTATATAGATAAAAAGTTAAATAGTAAATAGATAGATAGACAGATAGATCGATAGAAAGATGAATAGAGAGATAAATAGATAGATAGATAGACATATAGATACTTACAAAGATAAAGAGATAGTTAGATAGATAGATAGAGATATAGATACTTACAATGATAGAGAGATAGTTAGATAGATAGATAAAGAGATAGACAAATAGATAGACCAATAGAAAGACCACATATATAGATAGATAGGTAGATAGACTAATAGATAGACAAATAGATTGATTTATTGATAAAGAGATTGATAGATTGATTGATTGATATATAGATATAAATATAGATAGACTGATTGATTGATTGATTGATTGATTCAGAGACAGATTGATAGATAAATTGATAGATAAATTGATAGACAGATTGATATATAGATTTAATAATAGATAGAATAAAAGATAGACAATTAGATAGATTCACAGAAATACAAACAAACAAATTCACAAATAGATAGAAAGAGAGATATATATATTGACAAATAGATATATAGACAGATATACAGATAGACAGACAAATCGATAGATACTAAGATAGACAGATTAATGATTGATTGAATGAATGATAGATCATTTGATAGATAAATAGAATGATAGATAAATAGATAGATAGATAGATAGACTAATTGATAGACATATTGATAGAAATATTGATAGAAATATTGATAGATAGAATAATAGATAGATTGATATACTAATAGATAGACATATTGATAGTCACATAGATAGACATAGTGATTGATAGATTATTTTATAGATAAATAGACAAATAGAAAGACAAATCTATAAATAGATAGATAGATATATAGATAGATAAATAGCTAAATAGATATAAATATAAATATAAATATAAATATAAATATATATATATATATATATATATAGTAAGTTAGATAGAAAGACACATAGATAGATAGATAGACTACAAGATAAATAGTAAGATACATAGATAGATAGATAGATAGATAGATAGATAGATAGATAGATAAATATACAAATATATAGATAGATATACAAATAAATAGATTGATTGATTGATTTACAGATAAATAGATTGAACGAGAGATAGATAGATTTATAGATAGATATATAGATAAATAAATAGTTAGATAAATAGACATATAGATAGATACACATAACGAAAAATCCCATATGGCTATGGAAAATTCCCTAGCTAAATGGGTGTTTTCCATCGCTAAATTGGATATAGCAACAAATTAACAACCGAACCATTCCCAGTCTAAAGTGCTCGTTGCTTAAATATAGCGAGGAAAGTGTCCCTAGCTAATAATTTAGTGACAAAAAAATCCCTAGCTAAAAAAAATATTTTCTCTAGCTAAATTAGCAAGCTAAATGAGAGTTTCCATCACTAAACGGATAAAATGATTAAAGCTTTCTCAATCTAAAGTGCTCATCTATAAATATTAGTGATGGAAATAGTCTCTAGCAAAAAAAAATTAGAGACCAAAAAATCTCTTGCTAAAATAAAGTTATCCCTAGCTAAATTAGCTAGGGAAATTTGCTAAATTAGCTTGGAAAATTTGCTAAATTAGGTATGGAATTTTCCCTAGCTAATTTAATTTCAAAACTATTTTCAGAATTTAATTTATTTTTAAATTTTTTAATAAAATAAGTTAATATTTTTATATTAAATTGATTAAAAATATAAACTATAACTGATAATTAATAATTAACAAGAAATTAAATCATTTAATAACTTATATTGATACAATATTTTACATAATTAAAATAAAAAAATAACAAAAATTATATTACATCTTATTCTTCAATGTATCTACTAATAGTGTATAAAGTATAATATATCCATGCATTGAAGTTGCTTTCTCTCCCTCTGCTCCTCTAATCATTATTTTTCTATTGCGACAAAGCTGTCCGAGTCACGACACGTCAAGTCTAGTGAAAAATCCCTTCATTTTATACCAGCTTTGTATGGGGAACAATACGGTACCATATATGTAAGAAATTTTAACCACTCAATCAAATCAAAATAAAAAAAAGTTATGTTTTGATAAATATATAATATTGCAGTATATATGTACATATATACTAGCATTTTACTCGTACATATATTATTGAAATAAATGTAAATAAAAACTACCGTATTATGTGTACATATATACCGAGTGCAAATATACTCAGTAAATATTTACAAATATACTCAGTATATACGTACATATATACTATAGTATAAAAGTACGTATATACTGAGTATATAAGTACATATATACTACAGTATATATGTACATATATACTAAGTATATACGTACTTATATACTCAGTATATACGAACATATATACTCGGTATATATATACTTATATACTCAGTATATACGTAGATATATACTTGGTATATACGAACATTTATACCAAGTATATACGTACATATATACTATAGTATTATATGTACGTATATATACTCACATAGCCTTGGATGACACACACACTTGTACTTTAATGCAAATACACATACCATCAAAGATAGTAGAAGAAAATAATCTAGGATTTAAAAAACATGCATATAGGTCTCTCAGGCATGGTCAGCATTTTTAGTTCTTTTTTATTTGGTACTCCACGTAGATAGAGAACATTGTTACACCTGCACTTGGAGCATTACATATTACATTTACAAACCAATAACCGATAACAAGTAGTCTCAGATCTGAACTGTGATGACGCAAATATGCACAAAATAAGAGTGTCAAGAAAAACTTGCGTTTGCATGGAATTTATTTTTTGGTTCATTCACAGCTTCAAAAGCTAAGGTGTTGTTCTCAGCACCATGGAGGACTAGCCAAGGCTTTTACATACCAATAATAGGCTAACACTTTCCCCAAAAAATTTGGGGACACACAAACATATTCACAGATATATAAAAATATTTATTATAGACATGAACAAACACAAATTAAAGTTCATATTCATACAGCTTCAAAAAAAATCTAAAAGATGTCTAGCAATGATGTTTAGAAAGAAAGAGAGCACAAAAATAAAATGTTTTAGAAATAATGAAAATAATAGAAGCTAAGCCTCCTTTTGATCCCGCTGAAATTGGTAAATATGAGACCCATGCATTTGAAGGTCTGTGGCAATGTTTGAATGCTTTGAATCAGAATTTTTTCGTGAGTGTCACATAATGTGTCCTACAGAGATTCATTATTAGGTTAATCGGCAAAGCAATGAACAAAACCAAAATAAAAAAAATTGAAAGCTAGAAAAAAATATAATAATTATTTGCTGCACATAGACAAAAATCAAAAACAGTTCAAAAATAATTCTCATACGAAATCATCCTCATAATTAGTAGGGATGTTAGCCTCTCCTGCAAGGTTTCACTGCTGGATCTCGGAATGCTATCTGTTGCGTCAATGCCACTAACTGTGGCTCCATATAGGACATCTGCTATTGCATTACATTCTTAATTTCTTTCATCTCATCATTCATTTTTTTATTTTCTTGCATTTCTTTAATCAAATTAGTATACTGCACATCCTTCTGTTCTTTAATTTCATATATTTCTTCCTTTAAATGAGATTTCTGTTCATCCTTCTTTTTCATTTTGGTCTCCATAACTACAATATGTTTATTTGTTTCCATTGCGTATTGTTCGACTGCCTTATCTACCATTGCTGATACAGATGAATTAGAAGCATGACTACTATAACAAAATGTCATTCCTTCGAGCCGATGTCGTATACTCACTACTTCTTACGACCTCATATGGTCTCCAATTAAATAGGATCATAGTCAATTAGTTGAAGATCCATTGAACCCGCAACTTGTTGATGAGCAGCTATCACACATTCCTCCATTAGTTTCTGAGATAAAATAAAGAAAAATTCTATTCTAGATATACATAAAATAAAATAAATATTTTGCATTCCAAATAAATTTCAAAATGTACTATAGTATTATGAAATTTTTATTAATATAAAAAATTCTTATAGTAATCATCTGAGACTTGTTGTCAACAAACTGACCATCTACTTTCTTCACATGCATCTTCCTGAAAATCTCATAAAAATTGGGATCTCCACCAAATTCTCCAGCCTAGAATATGTTTTTATTAAGTCATAAAAAACAAATGAACAAAAAATTTACCAAAATAAATACAACCATGCAAAGATTTGATTTATTGGACAATTAGGACAACGACTAAATATATAAATGTTTAAAATATTAAAATTGTACCAAATTCAAACGTGCTCATTGCTCGAATTTGACCCTCCAATGTGTCGACAGATTCTTGTACCTAGTCCAGCTACCTCTCTTCAACAATTTTTGCTAGCAATATTTGATTTTTTATTCATATGTGGCTCCTCCCAAAACTTAAGCCACTCGGGCTAGTCAACCTCAGATATAAAATCATTCATTTCTTTTATATTGTTTAATTTATGGACAAAATGAGAATACCATTGAGTAGCTTTGCGCTCCCACAATTAACTTTATCTTTCCATCAAATTTGAGTGCCCATGTGCACTGATTCTATATATAGAAAAATCACAAAAGAATTTATATTAACAACAAGAACATAATTATTTACTCCTTGAATAATAACCAACATAATAGTTAAGTAATAGATAATTAATTTTCAATGCATTTGTTTTGTTATTTTTACCTGAAAGTTTTTAAAATAAGACTCTTTTGTCGATTCAGAAACTTTCTTCTAGGAGAATGCTTTAGAATCCACCATTTTCTTGAAAGACTTTGTAATTATAGTCGAATGCTTGTGAGATGGAATAAAACTATACATTCAAATAAATAACATTGAAAACAAGCAAATCATAACAATATAAAAAAATTACTAACAGTAACATCAAAATTTTTTTTTAAGTTATATTTACATATTTCTTTTACCTACAATCCACAATCTCAATTACTAACTTTATACTGACAGCAGAAGAATACACGACATTTGATGATGTCATTGGTTTTGTAAATGGGAGAACTATCGGTGTAAAATGTGATGTAGAATATAGAGATGGATCAAAAGTGTGTGCAGGAAGCACAATGGGTGGTGGGCCTATATCTAATAAAGGTGATAATAGAGGTCTCAATGATGGTGATGGTGATATAAATAGAGATGTTGATTGTGATGTTGAAGTATGGATATGGGGGGTATGAGATGATACTGATTTAACAACATGATTTAACATACTAGATAAATTAGGTTCATTTCTACGTCTACGTCTACCTCCACCATGACTAAGTCCTTTAGGTGCCATCTACTGTACAAAATAAGACATAGAAAAAATAATAAAGATATGAGGAACCAGCATGCATTTTAGTATAAAACATACCAATAGATTTCAACAAAATATAGTAGTCTTTGATAGTTTAATATTATAATAAAATTATAATAGTTTAATTATCGGCATTACTATCATCCTCCAATAGATCTTCTGATATTTCGTCTGATTCCGATAGAAGTTCGAACTCATCTTCAGATAGAAATTGATCATCTTCAATTTTTATTAGGCCATCATTTGAGTCACATAAATTTTCTGGTTCTTCATCTACATGCACAGGCTCAATATTATTTATGTTATCTTCCTTGAATGTTGGTGCAATATGTATGTCTGTACTTCTTTGTTGAGATGTTGGTGCTTCAAAATTTGATCGAGCTTTGATTTTGAAAATCACCCACCAATTACTCTTATCATGAGATAAACTCGGATATGTACAATAATATACTTGAGTGGGTTGAACTACCATAATAAATGGCTCATATCAATTATATCTACGTTTATGGTTAACATCAACTAGCTTATAATCCGAATGAATCTTAGTGCCCACATTTCATATAGGATCAAACCACTCACACTTTAATAATACAATCGTATTATTTTCGAGTCAATGATACTCCAACTCAATAACTTCTTTGAGTTGATCATAATAATCAATCTCATCTGCATTATAACGTGAGCTTTAAATGCATACACCACTATTTATTGTAGTTTTAGAAGAACCATGCCCAATTGTGTGAAATTCATATCCATTGACAAAAATACCCAGGATAGGTTGTCACATATCTAAACGGGCCATTACATAGATTCCGAATGAAAATATTTGAATCTCCATTTGAAGGATCAATTTCATGTGACATAAATTAAAAAAAATGATTTTAACAAATAAAAGATATTAATTAATTAAATAATTTAAATTTTAAAACTTAATAATTCTCACATAATTTTTGAACCAATTCGTAAATTTAGTTTCTAGCATATAATCGACATCATTGCTAGAAATTGCTGGTTACCTTT
The DNA here is from genome assembly GCA_029783825.1 of Sapria himalayana. Lineage (NCBI taxonomy): Eukaryota > Viridiplantae > Streptophyta > Magnoliopsida > Malpighiales > Rafflesiaceae > Sapria > Sapria himalayana. The sequence continues at coordinate 1,078,158 of JAREIK010003832.1, forward strand.
ATTTTAACTGCTCAACATAAATACTACACAAATAAAAAAAGAGAGAAAAACGTATATTAAATTTTAATAATTCCTTTAAAAGATAAAATTAAAATATGATTAAACCTGCAACCATTTTGGGTATACATACTCAATATATGGTGCAATCTCTTCATAATATAGTAAAACATAACTCTAGGTTGCTTTGTACTCTTCATCAGTCATACATCATTTCATTACTCTTCCAAATGCTCTTCCAGGGTGCTTGAAGATAGATAGTTTGTCCACAAAATCATTTTTCACCATGACATGACCTTCATCATTTCGAGGTACATTTCTATTCTTTGGATTGACATGATCCTCAAAATAATAAGAACAAAATGATGATGTTTCTTCTACTAAATATGCATTGCAAATTGAACCTTAAACTTTTGCCTTGTTTCTAACATTCAATTTCAATTAATGGAGATACCTACAACCACAATATTAGGTTTCAATTATATTAAATTACAATATTACTTTATGTATGAAATAATAAAACACATCAAATTATATGTATTTACCTCTCAAAAGGATACATCCACCTGTATTGCACTGGCCCTACTATGCTTGCTTCATATGCCAAATGGATCGGTAAATGCTCTATTGAGTCAAAAAAACCCAGTGGGAATATCCATTCAAGTTTACAAATAATAAGTGGAATGTCATTCTCCAGCCTCACCATGTCGTCTATTTTGATTGTGGTTGCAGATAGCTATTTGAAAAACAAACTATGTTCTGTAAGGACCTTCCAAATACTTAGGGGATGTAATTCATGAAATACAATTAGTATTAATCTCTACATAAATACATGACAGTCATGACTTTTCATTTCAAATAACTTTAGATTCTTCATATCCACGCATCTACCAATATTTGACACATATACATCAGAGGAATTTTAAATTTTAACCCATTCACATTATATATGTATTGCCTTCTTAAAAAGTGTGTAGCAAGCTTTAGAAACTTTTCTTGTTGCCTCATTCAATTTCAATTCAGGATGCCGATAGTAATCATTCAGCTCATGTCTTGAATCTAAAGTGTCTTTTGTTTTTCCATCTACATTAAGGATAGTGTTGTAAACATTGTCAAACACTTTTTTTCAATATACATTACATCTATGTTATGATGAATTAAATTGGACTTCTAATAGGGAAAATCCTAAAATATACTATGTTTCCTCCAGGAAAATATTTTGACTATTGGTCCATTACTTCTAGTAGCATCCTTTTCAATTACATTCTTCAAGCCCAAACTTTGAATCTCTCTCATAATATCATCTCCTAAACGAACTACTAGTGCAACTATCACCACAGTTTTATTTTTTCAAAATGTAGTTTTATTTCTTCGAAATGGATGATTCGTAGGTAGAAACTTATGATGTTTATCAAATCATGACTTTTTACCACTAAATTTGAGGTTAAATGCATCAGAATTTGTTATGCAATATGGGCATGTGAATCGTCCTATAGTACTTCAGCCAAACAAAATTGAATAAGCAGGAAAGTGACTTACCATCCACATAAGGGGCGCCAGCATAATAAAATTTTTCTTATTTGAGATATCATATGTATTCACACCAATATTCCACAAATGATTTAACTCTATAATAAGAGGCTGTAAGAAAACATCTAGCATGTCTTTCAGATTTTTTGGCCCTGGAACCAAGATTGACAAAACATATATTGCTCCTTCATACACAACCACGGAGGCAAGTTATAATATGCCACGATCACTAGTCATTCTGAATAGTGTTGTCCAGATTGCCTAAATGGCTGAAATCTATCAGTGTAAAGATCCAATCTCTTATTTCGACTTTCAGCTAGAAAATCTTGATGTATATGATTAAAATTCTTCCAAACAAGTGAATCTGATGGATGATGCATTACTCCTTCTTCAACCTCATGCTCAGAATGCCACCTCATATCATTTGCTGTAGCATTTGATGCATATAATCTGTGTAATCGAGGAATTAATAAAAAATAATACATTTTAAATGCAACTTTAAATTTTTGTCGCATATGCACAACACGAGATACCTTCTTAAATCAAGATAATCACAAACATTATAGCTAATTAAATCACTATTACCACTCCAATATAACATACATCCATTGAAACAACAATCAATTTTTTTCACTGGCAGACCTGATCCTCGTAGTAACTTCTTAGTGTTGTATAAGTTGTTAGTGATGAAATTATTATCCAGAATAATCTTCTTCATCAGTTTTGTCACGTGATCAAATTATTTCTCAGACATATGATTTTTTGACTTAACGCTCATAAGTCGATCCACAAGTGACAATTACGAATGTATTTTACAATCAGGTCACAACTTTGTATCCACAACATTAAACATTTGATAAAATTTCTGAGCTTCAGGATTAGGTGGTTCATCCATGTAATCCATATTGAAGGCAGCATTGGTAGCTTCCGTGATCATTCTATGGTATGTGTTTGATGATTCTTCAGCACAAGCAAATGATTCAGTAACCTCATTTTGGTCATTGTTCAGAGCCATTGTACTTTTTCCATGATAAATCCAAAGAAAATAATTTGGCAAAAAGCCATATTTAGTTAAATGGTATCTTAAAGTGTTTGCATCACTAAAAGGGATATTCTGACACTTGCGATGATTAAATGGACACTTAATTTTTTCTCCATCCACTCAAAAAATGTTTATTCAAAATTCTATTCATAAACCTACTCTACATCCACTGACGATCTAAACCCATTTTGCCCTATTTTATTTACAAAAAATAATGCTCAATAATTATTTTGAATTAAACATTTTATTACTTCAAAATATACTAATAATTAAATAAAATTACTTATTGATGAATATTTAAAAATTAAATATTGTGAATATAAAGACAATATGTTTGTAGAATCTACATGAATAGATAAAGCAATATTTAGCACTATAAAGATTAATAGAAATCATGGTAATACTAGATAAAAGGAGCAAAATATACGACAATGCACAAGAAAGGAAAGCAAAAAAGAAAGACATTTAAAGTTTGAAGGAGGAGAGGGGGAGAGAGAGAGAGAGAGAGAAGGTGGAATGAGAGAGAAGGGCAGAGAAATGGAGAGATGGGGAGAGAGAGAGAGAGAGAGAGAAAGGGGGAGAAAGAGGGAGTGACAAATGGCAAAAGGAAGAGAGGGAGAGAGGGAGAGAGAGGGAGAGAGAGAGGGAGAGAGAGGGAGAAAGAGGGAGAGAGAGAGAGAGAGAGAAAACAAGCAAGAAAGGAGAGCGAGAAAGAAAATAACAAGAGAGAGTGTGTGACATAGAAAGAAAAAGAGGAAGAGAGTAACACAGAAAGAATTAGAGAGGGAGAGAGAAACACAGAAATGCAGTGTTAGAATGAGAAATTACATAAAAGAAAAAAAAATTCTTTTGTACAAACCTATCAAATATTACATCTTTTGTCATACATAAGTTCATATATGAGCCTGAGACCCAAGCGATGAGATTAAGTAAGAGTACGACCCTTATTTGTATTATACCATATATGAGCCTGACCAACGGACGCTCTCATGCTATGTGCTTACAAATTGTTGATATTATATCTTTTGCCATTTAATTTCAAGTTAATGCAACAAATTAGTATTATCCCATGTATAATTATATGTTAGTATACTTATAGTAAATGTAGTTATAAATAGTTACATATAGTTAAACATATAGTTATATATATTTATATGCATACAAGTAGTTATAAGTAGATATACATAAATGTATACAAAGTTACAAACATTATATATACATATATGTATACATAATTAAAAATAATGCATACATAGTAGTTATAAAAAATTATATAGATTTACATATATGTATACATATATGTATACATAATTAAAAATAAAGGTATATTTTATATATAGAGTTATTTATAGTGATACAAATATTTATATATAGTTATACACATATAGTTAAACATTATGTTGTATGTTTTTATACATATAATTATAAATATAATTACATGTGGTTATACATATAGTTATAGGTATAGTTAAATTTATATTTATACATGTATATATATTTTTTCATATAATTTCTTATATTTATACATATAGTTAATTATAGGTATGAATATACGAAAATACATTTTTTATACTAATATATAAACATGTATATTAAATATATATTTTTAATTATATATTTAAACATAGTTATGTAAAAAGTTTTTATAGTTATACATATAGTAAGATAGAATTATTTATAGTTATATTTTATAATAAATATAATATTTATAGTTGTAAAAAATTTAATATCATTACAGATTTAGTTTTATATATATATATATATATTTATTTATTTATTTATTTATTTATATGAGTAGTTATATTTTGTTATACATAAATATATACTAAGTTAGAAACAAATATTTAGATTTACATATATGTATACATACATACATATATATATATATATAGTTAAAATATAGAAATATTTAATTATATAAAGTTTTATTTAGTTGTACAAATATTTATATAGAGTTATAAACATAAAAATAAACATTATGTTGTATGTTATTATGCATGTAATTATAAATATAGTTACATGTGGTTATACTTATATTTATACATGTAGGTATATATATTTATTCATATAATTTTATATATTTATACACATAGTTATGTATTTGTATAGATATAGTAAAATACATTTTTATATACTAATATATACAAATGCATTTTAAATATGAGTTGCAAATTATATATTTAAATATAGTTATGTATAAAGTTTAACAATTATACATATAATAAGATATAATTATTTATAGTTATATGTTATTATACATATAGTATATATAGCTATAAATATTTTTATATAGTTATATATAGATATATTCATACAAATAATTATACATAAATATATAAAGTTATAAATAAATATATGATTTACATATATGTATTCATAGTTACAAATATAGTTATATTTAATTATATAGTGTTACATAGTAATACATATATTTATATATAGTTATACACATGTAGTTAAACATAATGTTGTATGTTATTATACATATAATTATAAATATAATTAATTATGGTTATACATATAATTACACATATAGTTATACTTATATTTATACATGTAGGTATTTATCTTTTTTTATATAATTTTATATATACATACATATAGTTATCTATAGGTATATATATGGTAAAATACATTTTTAAATATAGTAAATGAGGTCTTGTATATGGTAAAATACCTATTTTTGTATAATTTTATATATGGTAAAATACATATTATATATGTTATTATATAAAAATGTATATTAAATATATGTTGTTAATTATATTTTTAAATATAGTTATGTATAATATTTTATAGTTATACATATAGTCAAAGATAATTATTTATAGTTATATGTTCTTATACCTTTGGGATCCAATGGAAAAACAGAAAAAAAACAAGTTTGACTTATAATAGATCAGAACACAGTAAATGCGTTCTTATATTTCAGACATGTAATATATAAATATAAATATAATTTGAATCCCCCTAGAAATAGATTATGTCATCCACATACCAAAACAAAACTCAAGAAAAATAGGTAAAGATTTAGTCCACATCTAGATATGTCGACAAAGTTTGTCTCATCCTGCTAAAATTGTTTATGACTTGCTGGCAATATAATTGGAAAGCTAATCAAGACTCTCGTAGAGGCCCTCGCCAGAGGTAGCACAGGTGCTCTGAATGTGCCAATGGCATTGGCAAAGAGAGCAAAGTCCTAGCTTGTCAATAATTTCAGCTGCAGTCATCGCATTGGGATGATCTTGCTTATTGGTGAACACGAGAAAAACTACATCTCGAAGCTTTTCCTCCTTTAGAATCCTATTCAACTCTTCTCTGGCTTCATCAACTCAATCTCTATCATTGCTGTCCACCACAATAGTAGGAATTGTGGTGACAATTCAACCAACTTTCAACTTATACAGAATGGTTTTCTAACCGCCAGCATCAATACCTAACATAAAAATCCTCATTTCCTTGTTGGCAAACAACATGTTGAACAGCTTTGTGAACATAAACCTCATTTCTTCCACTAAATCTCAATCCCTTTGTCATATGGCAGTAGAGAGATCTAATGAGAAAAAGAAATAGAATCAATAGACCTCAAGAGATAGTCACTAGAGAGGGAGGTCAACCTCTATATGTTCTTATACCTATAATATATATAAATAAAAAAAAAGTTATATATAGGTAAACATATTATTATATATAGATATATTCATACAAGTATTTATAAGTAGTTATATATAAATATATACAAAGTTATAAATAAATATATAGATTTAATTAAATGAATATATATATGTATACATAGATACAAATATAGTTGTATTTAATTATATAGAGTATTACATAGTTATACAAATATTTATATATAGTTATACACATATAGTTATAAATTTGCATGTAGTTAAAGATATAGTTATATATACTTATACATATAGTAAAATACAAATATATATAGTTATATATTATAATACATATGATATATTTTGTTAAAAATATAGTTATATATAATTACTCATATAGTTATAAAATATTATATAGTTAAAAAAATAGTTATATATAGTTATTAATATAGTTATAAAAATAGTTTACATATTACAAATATAGTTAATATATAATTATGAAGAGTTTTATATTGTTATATAAATATTTATAAATAGTTATCATATATTATGATAACAACACACTCTCAATTGCCCAATTAAATTACACCACAATAGAGAAAGAACTTGTATCAATAATCTTTTCTTTTGGTAAGTTAATATCATATTTAGTGGGAACTAAAGTCATAGTATATACTAATTATTCTATAATCAAATATCTCATAGAAAAGAAGGATGTTAGGCCTAGATTGATTTGATGGATTTTACTATTACAATAGTTTAATTAGAGATATTAGATAAGAAATGTACATATAATCAAAATTAAAAATAGCTTATCATGACTTGAAAAGAAGATAGTAGAGTATTTGAAGAAGATATTAAATCGATTTTTTTAGTTGAACTAATTATAGCATTGAATGGAAATGTAATTCCATGGTATGTTGTATTGAATGAACCTTATCATTGCATATAGTTCTCTGATCAAAATTTGAGGCAAAATGTTATAGATGGGAGATTAGTAGTATCTTACAATAAAGTGACTTTTTCCTCCCGCTCTCACAAATTTGTGGAACATGTTAATATTTATGAGCTCAATTTTTTTTCTCAAAATTAATGAAATACATAGCTAATTAAACAGTGTTATTATTAGACAAATATCTAAACAGTAGAGCATCATCACCAACAATATTTTTTATTATTAACAGTGGTGGTGGTGGTGGTGGTAGCGGTAGTAGCGGCACAGCATAGGTAGCACCGGTAGTAGCGATAGTGCTAGCAGTGACAATGGCAGTGGTAGCAATAGTGGTAGCAGTGACAACGGTAGTGGTAGTAATAGTGGCAGCAGCAACGGTAAGAGCTACAGTAGTGGTAGTAGCGGCGACAGTGGCGGTAGCAGCGGTAATAGCAGTGGCAGTGGTAGCGGTGACAATCGCAGCACCAGCGGTGGCAATGGCAGCTACAGTGGCAGCAGTAGTAGCAGTGGCAGGAGCGGTAGTGGTAGCGACGGTAGGAGCGGCAGCGGTAGCGATAGCGGGAGCAGTGGATGGAGTGTCTAGGGAAATGGCAATAGCAGCAGCAACAACAACAACAACAAATATGATATATGCATATATATATATATTCAATATATACATACGTATAATACTACAATATTTTATGTACATATATACTGAGTATATTTGTACTCAGTATATATGTACACATAATACTGTAGTTTGTATGTACATATACTACAGTAATATATGTACTAGTGAAATGCTATTATATATTTACAAATATACTGTAGTATTATATATTTATCAAAACATAATTTTTTTATTTTGATTTGATTGAGTTGTTTAAATTTCTTATAGATATGGTACCCTATTTTTCTCCATACAAAGCTTGTATAAGTGATGAGATTTTTCACTAGACATGATGTGTCATGTCTCTAACAGCTTTGTCACAGCAAAAAAATGGTGATCGAAGGAGTAGAGGGTGAGAAAGCAATGTCAATGAATGGATAGATTATACTTTATGTACTGTCGGTAGATACATTGACAAATAAGATGTAATAAAATTTTATTATTTTTTTCTTTTAATTATGTAAAATATTGTATTTGAATATGTTATTAAATGATTTTATTTTGTGTTAATTATAAATTATCATTTATAGTTTCTATTTTTATTCAATTTAATATAAAAATATTAAATTATTTAATTAAAAAATTTAAAATAAATAAAATTTTGAAAATAGTTTTGAAATTAAAATAGCTAGAGAAAATTCCCTATCTAATTTAGCTAGGGAAAAATCCCATGCTAAATTTGAGGGGAAAATACCTAGCTAAATTAGCTAGGGAATTTTTATTAGCTAATTTAGCTAGGGATATCTTTATTTTAGCAAGGGATTTTTCCGGCACTAAATTTATTTAGCTAGGGACTATTTCCATTGCTAATATTTAGCGATGAGCATTTTACCTTGTGAATACTTCGTCATTATATCTATTTAGCAATGAAAAATCTCATTTATCTTGCTAATTTAGCTAGAAAAATTATTTTTTTTAGCTAGGGATTTTCCGTCGCTAAATTTTTAGCTAGGGACACTTACTCTCGCTAAATTTTAGCAACGAGAACTTTAGATAGGGAATTGATCTATTGTTAATCCATCTTTATATCCCATTTTGTGATGAAAAATGCCCATTTAGCTAGGGAATTGTCTCTAGCTATATGGGATTTTTCTTGTAGTGAGGAATCTGGATGAACAAATTCCCGTTATCTTATGCAATCTTGAAAAAAATCTTTCCTCCTAGTTTATTATGACTCAATGGAACATCTTCCAGTGCTTTTGGCTTATTAAGCCAGGATTGTTGGTCCTGTCCATTATAATTAGATGTATCCTCTAGAAAGATAATATTAATTCACTAAATAAATTCTTTTCTAATATATATTTTTATATACACAAAAATGACTTGTAATTTTTAATAATCTTTTTGTAGATACTATCGAAAAATAAAGTATAAAATAATGAATAAGGCTCGGGTAGAAGGTTCTATATCAATAGGTTATATTATGGATGAGGTTGCAAAATTCACATCATTCTATTTCTAAGAAGGAGATCCAACTTTTTCCACTTAAGAAAGAGTGGAATGAAGTTTATTTTTATGAAAATGTGGATAATGATATGTTTGAAATTTTCAAGCCTCCGGGTAAAGCAATTGGCACTGAAGGAAAATGGTATCTAATAGACTATTAATATACTGTAGCTCATCTATATTTCTTAATAAATTTTACTGAGGTTCAACCATGTTGGTATTGTTGTTATAATCGAAGATGTGGTGGGGGATGAAAATATCTTTTTAGTCGCATCTTTTGAGATGGATACTTGTGGAGATGTAGATGTTGATGAAAATTTAATTTATTATGAGGAAGAAACAAGTGATGAAGAGGAGTTTGAAAATCATGTTACTACATATGAAGAATAAGACAAACCAAATTTGGATAATTCTGATGAGAATGAGTAGTCAGTGTGTTTTATGTTGCAAGGTCGTATGAGTTATGGTATAGGCAGTACAACCTCAGGTATGCTAGAAACTGGTAGAGGATCATGGGTGGATGAGACACCATAGCATACAGAGAAGTTTGTGAATGTACCATAGTAGCAGCATCAACTAACTAATCCACATAATTGTCCTGAGATTTTGATGAATGATCAAAAGACATGAGAGAGAGAGGAGGGAAATGATGGAGATGTTGGAGAGTCTTCCTTAGAGCACATTAGTGACGAGATACTTTCTATTGCTAAATTTGATCAGAAAATTGATAATCCATACGATAGAAAACTTAACAAATTATTTATCAATTTTTTATACTTGCTAATAAATTTTTTGTTGTATGATAAAGTTAGAGCCGTCTTATTCCATTTCTAGGGTTCTGAGGTCAATTTTCAAAAAGTCCTTTAAACCTAATGTACATAATTGGAAGTCACTCAACATAGAGACCAATTGATGATTTGGAGAGAATTTAAGGTAAATATTACTACCTAAAAAAATATTACATATTTTATTTATTCTTTTGTTCATTGATTAAAAAGTGTTTATTTATAGATGCAGAAAGTTTATAGGTAGACACAGCCAAAGGAGTCAGTCAAAAGTGTATTATACAAACATGCTGCCAGTTGGTATAAAGACACCATGTATGAGATCAAAGATGAATGGTTGAAGAAGAAAGAAAAAGATTCGAGTGTCCCAGATCATGTTTTCAAGGAGTTGAGGAGCAGTTTGGAAGATTTGGATTATAGGAAGAGGTGATAAAAAGACCGGCAATCATCGCTCAGAGTAGGCTAGAAAGGGTAGTGGCATGTTTACACACACATATAGATGTCGCTCTATGCGTGAGCATGAATGAGCATTGGTATTATTTCTAATTTATACTTTTTATGTTTATTACTTTGTAAATTGTGTTCAATTATGCCTAAATTTCATTTCTTATACGGAATTTTTTTGCAATATAATTAACATATGTATTGTGTGTAATTATAGACACGCAAAAAGGGTAAGAAGTCCAATGCTCCTCACTTATTCAGATACATGCACATGAAGGCTCATGATGATCAGACTTTCGTTGATCAGAGATCTCATGCAGCAAATGTAAGTTTATATAAAATAAATTATTTTTTCTTTTTTTTGTTTGAATATAAATTGAAATACTTTTCGTAGATTTTTATTAGGCGAGATATGAGGAAATGTTAGCTGATGTGACTCAAAAGTATTACTAGTCTACTTTAGGTTCATGTGATGGTGCAATAGGTAGTTCTCATTCATCAGCTCCACCAGTTGATACGAATTAGAATTGGTATATGGCTGTTGATGGTAAGGAGAAGATATCCATCTATAGCATTGGTTTGCCGACATCATCATTCTACTTGCAAAGACAACTAGACTATGAAACTAAATTTTTAGGACCAGTTTCAAATTTGTTCTCGAAGATGGAGGAATTTCAGGACGTGATGCAAAATTTGATATTGTTTCAGTTGGCAGATACTGAGTGATGCATGATTGACAATGAGGATGATAGGGATGAGTTACGTATGCATTTTGACTGGCTTACATCTTTCGGATGGAGGACTACAGTTCAACCCTAATGATCTACCTCAGATTGTTTGGTGTAATGCTCCAGCTACCACAACTACTCCATCACCTACAGCAGCACCTATAGACCCACATCAGGACTAGCAGTAGTAGACAGCTCTACCATAGTACCAACATCTCACCGTGTGGACTAGAAATGTCACAACATAACGATTATGATACTAGGTTAGATGATTGAGTGTATTGCACGCATTTTTTTTCAATGCCTTAAACTTTGATTTTAGATTTTATTTTTTTTATTTTCTCATGATGTTTTTAATATATATATGCAGTATATATAGTGGTTTGCTGGAATTAATTGGATATTTTTTGTCGTTTTATTTGTATATGTTTCTGAAGCAACTACATCAAAACTAGAAGTTAATTGGATGTTTTTATGTATTATTTATTCTAGTTTCTGCAGCAACTACAGAAAAACTACAAAAAAAATTTTGGTCTGTAATTACCGACCAAAATTTTTTAATATTAATGGTTGGTAAATGATTACCAAATGGTCGGTAATATTTTTGGAGATCGATTACCTACCAATGATTTTAAAAGATTTATGGTCAATTTTTTGTCACAATTTTTTCGGTTATTACCGACCATTTTGTGACCATTTACTGACCTAATGCTTTTGGTCAGAAAATGGTTTGAATATATTCTAAAATGGTTGGAATATAGTCGAAAATTATTTGTCGGTAAATGGTCTGTAAATTGTTGGTAATTAGCGACCATTTGGAGACCATTTACCAACCTAATGTTTTTTGTCATAAAATGGTCAGAATATCATCGGATATTGGTTGTCAGTAATTGGCCTCAAAATGATCAGTTATTACCGACCATTTTGAGTCCATAAAATGACTAAGTGCTTTTGGTCAGAAAATAGTTGGAATTTAGTCAGTAATTATTTGTCGGTGAATGGTCTGTAAATGGTCATTAATTACTGACCATTAAGAGACCGTGTACTGACCTAATTAATTTGGTCAGAAAATTGTAGGAATATAGTCGGTAAATATTTGTCGGTTGAAGATTGGTAAATGGTCGGTAATTTATCGACCGACTGATTTTTTATCGTTAAAAAATTTAGCGACGAGCATAATTACGACCAATGATTTTGGACGGTAAATGGTTGCTATTTGGTTTCCGACCAAAAAAATCAAAATTATCGACCAAAAAATTGGTCGATAATTCCGTAAATTTTAGTAGTGAAATTATATAATTGAAGTGCCTACTATTGTGTCATATTACCATGCATGCTGTCAATAAAAACATTACTCCATGACTACAATGCCTATTTTGCAATTGAGGTGCCTACTACCATGCACAAACTCTCTTATCATGCATAACTAGGCAACATCCTCTTTATGGAGTAGATGCTCATCTCACACAGTATCTGATAGCAGCATATGAGGCATTACTACAGCATGTATGCCCATGTCCCCTATGTTGGCACAATGTATGTTCTCTCATTTTTTAGGATTTTGAACCCTTACATGACTTAAGGTTTGATTTCCTTAGAGTTTTGGCTTTGATACTATGCATAATTCTATGCCAAACATAAAACTTGATGAAAAACACAATAAAAAAATTACAAGCGATCCTCTCATATAATATAATGGGCCAATGAATTGAAGCAGTCTAGATGTTAGGTGCTTCCATCAATAATAACATAAAAATAATAAAATAAGTAAAAAAAAACAAAAGATATGATTATAAATTATAATAATTAGTAATAATTAATATATTGTTTATGTTTCTGTAATATTAATATGGTAATATTAGTTAAGAATGGGTTCAATAAAATTTGTGAGTAACTATTGAGTTCAAAATCCATGAACAATGAAGTGTCTCACACATTATAAGGCTTTAGTTGTTTGATTTGTAAGCTATTACAGCATTCCATTACCGACTATTGTTTGTGCTGTGTTTACATGTTACACTCATGAACTTTTACCATTCTTTCTGGAACAGCCAGAACATCAGCAGCTTATTATTGACTCAGGTACTTTGCCACCTACACCGAGATGGATCTACTTCTCGGGTAGTGAATAGCATCCTAAGATGGGCAGTTGATGCAATCACCAACCTTTCCCATGAGAATAGCAACATCAAAACTCATATTAGGTTTCTATTTTTAATGCAATTTCTTTTGGCAATGTGCACAATGCTTTCTATTAATGAGTTATTTTTCAAGATGAATGTTAGGATACCCCCTCTATTTGAATTGTTGGATTTATTTGACGTTAAAGTTTAAAGGGCATCTAAAGGGGCACTAAGAACCTTAGCTTTCAAGAATTACGAGAATAAGAATCAGGTAACTTTCCTTATTGTGATTACTGATTTTTTATCATTTACATTGCCATGAGAAAATAATGCATTTTTTTTTGACTTTTCAGATTATCGAGTGCAATGATCTTCCGACAATCATCTTAATGTTGTGCTCAGAAGATGCTGCTATACATTGTGATGTGCGTTACTTTACTTAAAAATTGACATCTCAATTAATTTGTTAGTTACCACTATTCTGAAATTTTGATCTTGGCCTTTGTTTTCTTTTTTTGGACCAATTATTTTTGTTGTTGTAGGTAGGTGTGATTGGAAATTTGGTTCATTCATCTCCAAACATTAAGAAAGAAGTTCTATCTGTTGGGACATTATAGCTTGTTATCAGTTTGCTTAGGTCCTTCCATTTGTAGCATTTTGTGGAAAATTGAATCTCTCTTCATTATGTATCTGATCAAATTATATTTTTATATCATTATCTAAAGTTACTATCTGAATTTACTTTGATTTACTATAATTTTGATACTTAAATTTGCTTTTAATAATTCTCTAAAGGTTTTTCTGATAAATAGGTCATGTTTCCCTGAGAGCCAAAGGAAAGCTGCTTTACCACTGGGATAGTTTGTGGTAACTGATTCTGATTGCAAGGTAAGTATATGTTGATTTTTTCTTCACTTATATTATTTTCAGGTTAGATATAAATCATTATATGAGAATTTTTTAGATTAATTTTTGTTTGGATTCATGTTTTGTGCTTAAGTTATGAGGAAGAAGATGATCATAATAAATAGGAATGTTCCAATATAATTTTTATGTATTCTTGTATTCATGTATTAAATAAATAATAAAAAAATATATTGTGTAATATAGTACCTTTGATTAATCATAGATTCTATATGTTTTCACCATTTGTCATTGACTGTGGATGTCGGGTCTTGTATCACATGTCTAGATTTTTGATGAAGTGACAGAGTCCTTAGGGCAGTCTTATGACCATTTTATCGTGGGTATGAGTCTCTAACTAGCTCAACATGGCATGATCTTGTATGGCATGAAACCGTGGGTTTTACCGAGCCTCATTTAGTAGCCCCATATGCCATTTGTGGTTGCGTGTGGGCTAGCCCAATGTGCTACTTGTGACCCATTACTCTTGCCCAAGCATTGTTTGTGCTAGGGTCATCGTCAAACAATTGTGACTCATTACCCATGACAATGTGGCATGTGTATAGCTACTTTGGTCCTAGGCATTAGTTGTTTTTGGGCACTCATGACTCAGGACCTAATAAACTGACCCAATTATTTTGTTAAAATGGCTAATTCATCACTAAGCATGTTTAATATAAATTAGAAAACAACAATTATACCAAACAATAGTGGTTGTGTGTTTTTGTAGGTAACAAAATATTTTTTTAAGATGAAAAATATATATCATTGTTTAAAAGCTACAGGTCTCTTATTCTATACTAATTATAGTAATTTTTTGGGCCCAACCGGGTTAGGGTGCAGTGCCAAGCACGGCACTATTTCTTGGAGGGCAATCCTGGCATGGGCCTACCGCCCAAAAATTGCCTAGGTTTGGGTTGGTTGGTTCGAGTCAGGTCGGTCGAATTTTTACAAAATTAGGGTTTCTTGCACTATGCAGTCATGCCACTATCCTTCGTCGGCCATCACCATGTCATCTCCATGTCAGGCATCGCTCGGTGCATGATCATCTGTGTTGTGCCCAAGTGCCTGTCATGTCACGTAGGCCGAAAACCCTCGGCATGACACGACATGACTCATACCCAGGGTATGCCTAGCACATGCTTGGGCACAGCACTGCAGCGTGTCGTGCTGGGCTTTGGGTCTGGACTGGGTCGCCTCACCCATTCGACACCTATAGATGAAATCTCTTTGATTTTTATGGGTAAGATAATTAAGTTATTAACATCTCATAAATTATGTGTTAAGTGAGAATTTTGTGTATTATATATTATATTTTTTATAATTCATAAGCTCAATTGCTTAAACTTATAAAGACATATAATAATTAATAATATTTTATCAAATAAATGCTATGCATCATTAGATTAATATATATTTTATTATTTAATTTAATTACTCTATTCGTTCTTTTCTTATGTATTTTTGAGTTTTATAGTTCTTTCCTAGTAAAACTTAAAAAAAAATTTAGTTAATTAAATATTATAGATAATACATTTGATCCATATAATGAATTAAATTTTGTATGTAGTTGCATAAATATTAATGCACCGAATCTTATAATAATTTTGAATTTAAAATATTTGTTTGAGAATATTACTAAGATGACTAATCTTTTGTGAAATTTTTTTATTATATGTATTTGTTGGAGGTCATGTCTTTATTCAAATATAAGCATCTTTGTCCAAGGTATTGGATTCGAGACTTATCATATGTATTCTTTAAAATTTGATGGTTAGACATTGATATATGAACTTCTCCCAGACCTTATGCTAAAATAGAAGGCTTGTGCACTAAGTATGATCTTTATATAATGAACTAAATATTTTAGATGATGTAGAGAAACCTTTCTTCTCTAGTGTCTTTCCTCAAGTAAGCAAAATATTCAGTATTAATAGTCACACTTAAATTGTATGAACAAATTTTAATATGATAAATAAAAAAAATACTAAATGAGAAATAAAATCTAGTCAAATATAAATATTTTAAAAAATATATAACTTTAAAACTAGTACTGGAGTACTAGATGAGTTATTTAAGAAGTTATGTTAAATAATTTACAAAAAAATGGGGCATTAGACTCGTATAATTTATGTTTAGTATACTTATAATTGGATGCACTTCATCTTGGATATTTTTGGTATATATAACTAATAATTGATGATAAAAAATTTTAGGTTGATAATTAGTTGAGATCTTTACTAAAATTTGAACAAGATTCTAAATTTTTATATTTTAGTGAGAAATATATCCAACTTTTTTATCATATAATTTCAAAAATAAATTTTTGGTATATTGTAATAAAATATTAAAAGTGTTTGCACATTTAAAATTCAAGCCACACACTCAAAAATTTGTATTCTATAAGATTTTTGTTTTGATACCATGTTGAGAAACAATGCAAAATAAAAGAAGAGTATTTGAGAAATATGTCCAACTTTTTATCATATAATTTCAAAAATTATTTTTTGTTATATTGTAATAAAATATTAAATGTTTCTGTACATTCAAAATGCAAGCCACTCACTCAAGAATTTGTATTCTATAAGATTTTGGCTTTGATGCTATGTTGAGAAACAATGCAAAATAAAAGAAGAGTATTTGAAAAATCGCATAACAAAATGTGTACAAGCTAATCCCTTATATAAGGGACTAATCGAATTATGTTATCCCATAGGTTGAATGCTCTTATACATCTGCAAGAAAAAAATAAAATATAAGAAAAAAACAATTGTAAATCACAACAAACCAGATCAAATATTATTTGCACTCATAGTATTTTTAGTTACATATTAGATTTTCCAACATACACTAATATGAACACAATTCTAAGTTATAGTATATGGGTATATTGTTGATTCTAGCTTCAGTGCAAAGAGTTATGTTATTAGTTACTTGTGTGTTTTAGTATATTAGTTACATTTTGGAGATGTTATGTTTATCAATTCATAGTTGATAATATTTTAATGTGATATTTAGACAATTCGACATGTTATTAGTGAATATATGTATTAGTAAAATTATTGTAAACATCATCATAAATACACTTGGAGGATTGTAAGTTTTTTTCATATCTTCTAATTTTGATATTCAATGCATGTATGCAATATTATGAAGGAGATAGTTGAGATTTAATTTAGTGTCTATATTTATTTTATTTATTTATTGTCTTTCTTGTTACATTGTAGGAGAGCACCTGACATGTGAACTCTCACTATCATATATATATTTATTTTTACATATATATATATATATTAGTTTTCGTAAATTAATGAAAATTAATTTATCTTTTCTTTTTCTTCTCATCTACCCTCCCTTCATGAAAAATTCACCCCTAACCCATTCAATGAAACAATCTTTAAAGATCAAGTACTCCAATAATACATGATTTAAATAATAGTTACCCACTTTAGTCGCCTTGCAAGAAGTTAAATTGAGCTTTTGGTAGATTGAAGAATTTTTTTATTATGTGATCCCTTTATACTTCAGACACCTTTTTAATTTTCGCACTAATATTTGAAGAAATAGAGTTATCAAAATCAAGAGATTTCAACTCATTCGTGGCAAATTTAATTTCTCATATGCTAAGCTCCTTAGTGAAAGATCTCTTGACATACTCAGCTTTTTCACTATTTTATTGATTATGACTAAAAAATAGTCAATTCAATTGACTCTTTTGATCTTATCTTTTGAATATTTTCCAAAATAAACATATACATTTTAGTATAAACTTCCACTTGATGGAATACTTTTTTATTCATATTTATTTATTTTGTGTATTAATATTTTTTTCTTATTCATTTGAAGCCATATTAAACTCTTGTTTGAGACACTTTCTCATTTAGAATGACAAGTCATAATAAATGATATACTTATCATTACTCAAAAGTATTGGATAATTATTTTTGTTTTAATACTTGTGATTAGTTTTTATAATTATTCAATAACAAGTGTAATTCTGATGAGAATGAAGTTCAACTAAAGGCTTTCTTGCTGGTGAAGTATTATACATTGATACATGAGTCTTGTTATTTTAATTTTTTATATCTAGTAGTTAAAATGATCTTATTTTGATTTCGTATTTCTTTAATCACCTCTTATAGGTTCTTATTATAATTTGTTGTGAATAAATATTTTTTATGATAATTCTGATGAGGTTCATATAAAATAATTACTTGATTATTTTTATTTACATGATAAGTTTTGTTTTTACCTATGAAAAGCTTTATATTATTGATCTATTTTCCATGAGCATAGATTGATACATTCTATGCAATTGTTTTCCCTTAAAGTTATTACATTTGAATCTAATTAATATTTCATTTCTATGAAAGTTGAAATGTAAGACTTTTGTATATTTGTATATTTTTTTGGAATAAAGATAACATATGCTCATAAAAAATTAACTCTATTTCACCAAAGATATAATTTTGAATCTATTAGATATGTGAGTATCATAAAAAAGTTCAAATATCTTGTAATTATCTAATTTTATATTTCATATATTATCTGTATAATTAGTTTAATATATTTTTTATAATAAATTTATATAATGTTGTATTTATTATACTTAGATAAGTGAAAAATCTATGAAAGATTGAGATCTATTTCGAGCTTGATGAATATTTTGCACTTGTTTCTCACTTATACTTTTTTTGAGCTCCTCTTAGTTTTGATAGTAAATCCATCATAATTTGTTATTTATAAGAGAGTCGATTTAGTCTTTTGAAAAATGTAAAATATAATGACATTTAAGGAGATAGAGATTTATATATGAACATGTGTTGAGAGAATATACTATTTTTGGTGATTTTTTTTTATTTTGGATACTTTTGATGAGATTACTCAATTTGAGCTGTACTAATTATTTTTATCCATTATATAAAAATTTTAGTTGTATGACATTTTGATTATCGAGTGTTTATTCTTTTTTTAATTGTTAACATGATATTAGATGTATGGATATATATGTGTGTTTGAAATTACAAAACCTAGAAGGGTGCCCTTAAAATTGATGTAGTTTGAGCCTGTGCCAAGAAGAGGAGAGCCAGATGAGACCAGGAGAATGCTAGATTACTTCCTTTGCTATGAGCCAACACAAATTGCTGTAGCCTACCTTCTAGTTGTGGCGCATGTTGCTGGTATTTGTTTGTTTATTAAGGTGGCCATTTTGATATTGGTGATGTTGCTCAACTACAACAAGGGTGCATGATGGATAGGCTAAGCTCCCTTCTTTTTCTTCCATTTTGGTCCAGATGTTTGTTCTGCTGATTCTCTATTGAATTTACCGCTTCTCTCTGTTATCACCTCACATAAAGTGTCTATTATTTCCATGTGTTAGTAAGCTTGTTTAAAAAAAATAAGTTGATAATCAGTTTGTGTATCATTTTTTGTATTTATTTAATTGATGGCATCATTTCATTTTGCTTGGTTTGAGTTGTTGGATAATGTGAAAAAAATATTCATTTTAATTAGGGAAAATGAGACACATAAGTGTGGTGTCTCGGAATAATAAAATTAGTTAGCTAATGAGCTTGGAGTTAGACGTTTAGAGCATCTAGTGAGTGTCTTGATCCTTAATATTGAAGGGAAGAATATGATGTTGGATCGAACCTGGGAACCCATCTCCAAGAAAAACTGCATGATTCAATTTCTCATTGAATGCTAGTTCTCATTTTGTATTTATTTCAAATTACTTCTTCTAGCTACACTATATTATTTAATTATTTTTTTGGTTTATTATTTTGTTTGATAAGTTTTCTCTCTTGATTATCTATCAATCTATCTATGTATTTATCTATCTATCTATTTAACTATCTCTCTATAATTTTGTCTATCTATCTAACTATCTATCTATCTATTCATCTATCTATATATCTTTCTATATATTTATCTGTCTATTTATTTATATATCTATTTATGAATCTATCTATCAATCTATCTATCAATATGTCAATCAATCTTTTTATCATTCTATCTATCAATCTTTTTATGTATTTGTATATTTATCAATATATCTATCTATCTGTCTATCTATCTATATATCTATCTGTCTATCTATCTATCTAACTTTATATCAATCTGTCTATCTATATGTCTATAAATCTATGTATAAAATAATCTTTCTTTCTCTCTATCGGTATATCTAGCTGTCTATTTGTTTTTCTCTTAGTTTGTAAGTCTATCTATCTGCTAATTTTTTGTCTGTATATCTTTTTATATGCATGCTTATTTGTTTGTCTGCCTATATAACTAACTAACTATCTATCTATCTATCTATATATCTATTATGTGTCTATTTGTATATCTATCTGCCTATCTTTCTATCTGTCAAACTGTATGTCTATCTATCTATCTATCTATATATCTATCTATCAATCTATTAATATGCCAATCTTATTGTCAATCTATCTATCTTTTATCTGTCTATCTATTTATGTATCTATCTTTCTATTTTTCTATTGATCTGTCTATATATATATATATCTATCTATCTATATATCTATCTATCTATCAATCTATATGTATATCTATCTATCAATCTATATGTATATCTATCTATCTACCTATCTATATATCTATCTATTTGTCTGTCTGTCTATCTTTCTATATGTGTATCTATGGATCTATCTCTAAATCTATCTATATGTCTATTTATCTGTCTAAATATATATATATATATATATATATCTCTCTATCTATCTGTCTATCTACGTATCTATCTATCTATGTATATATCTATCTATGTTTCTATATAATAATATGTCAATTTATCTATTTATCTATTTTTCTATCTATTTATCCATCTATCTATCTATATATCTATCTATCTATTTATCTAAATAATTATTTATATGTCTATCTATTTATCTATCTATCTATTTATCTAAATAATTATCTATCTGTCTATCTATTCATCTATCTGTCTATCTATTTATCTATCTATCTATCTATTAATCTCTCTATCAATTTGTCTATCACTATTTTATCAATATTTTTAATTCTATCTATCAATCTGTCTATCTATTTGTTTAACTATCAATATATATATATCTATATGTCTATCTCTCTATCAATCTATCTATATGTGTCTATTAATCTTTGTATTACCTATCTATCTATCTTTATGACTATTTACCTATCTATCTATCTATCTATTTGTTTCTCTATCTCTTTATTTGTTTGTTTTTCTATCTGCCTATTTGTTTGTCTGTCAATCTTTTATCTACCTACATATGTAATATACTGCCTACCTAACTGCGCATTATCTATGTCTCTGTCAATCTAATTAACTATCTATCTTTCTATCTATTTGTGTGTCAATTTGTCTATCTGTATGTTTGTCTATTTTCCCTCTAACTATCTTTCTATCTGTCTAATTATCTATCTGTCTATCTATATATCTATATACTAATTTATCTATATGCCTATTTACTTATCTATCTATTTATCTATTATATATCTATCTATCCATTTATCTTTCAATTAATCAATCTATCTATCTGAATATCTATGTGTCTATATATCTATCTATCAATCGATCTATGTGTCTATCTTTCTTTCTATCTATCTATTAATCTACTTATTTATATATATGTCAATCTCTCTGTCTATCTATGTGTCAATCTATGTGTCAACTATCTATCTATCTATCTATCTATCTCTATCTGTATCTATCATTCTATCTTTCAGTAGATCTATATGTCTATATACCTATCTATCTATCCATATATCTGTCTATTTATCATTCTATCTTTTTGTATATCTATCTATCTATCTATATGTCTATCTATCTATCTATCTTACTATTTGACTATCTTTATGTCACTCTATCTATCCATTTATCTATCTACATATCTATCTTTTTTTCAATCTATTTATCTGTTTTTTATCTATCTATCTATCTATTCATCTGCTATCTATCTATCTATCTATATAGATTTCTATATAGTTGTCTATCTATTTATAAATCTATCTATCTTATAATATTTTTATTTATCTATCTATCATATAATCTGACTATATATCTTATATCTATCTATCTCTCGATATCCTATTATATCTATCTATATTTTTTTTTTATCTGTCTATCTATCCATCTATCAATCTGCTTATCTAATTGCCTATCAATTTGTATATCCATTGTCTATTAATCTTTCTATTAATCTATCAATCAAACTATCTATCAATCCATCTATTAGTATGTCTATCAATTTGTCTATCAATCTATCTATTAATTTGTCTATCTATCTATTTGTCTAACTTTTCATCTCTCTATCTATCTATATATCTATTTATCTGTATATCTATCTTTTTATCTGTTTATATTTCTTTCTATCTTTTTGTATGTATATCTATCTATGTATCTATATATCTATTTGTCTATCTATCTGTCTATTTATCTATCTATCTACTTGTCTTTCTATTTGTTAATCTATATGTATATATATGTGTCTATCAATCTATCTATCTATCAGTCTATCAATGTATCTATCTATCTGTCTATCTATCCATCTTTTTATTTATCTATATACCTATCTATATATCTATCTATTTGTCTATCAAACTATAGATCTATCTATCTATTTATCTATCTATCTACCTGTCTATATGTCTGTCTATCTATCTATCTCTTTTTTTAATAATATGTCTATCTATTTGTCTATCTATCTGTTTATCTATTTGTCTATCAATCTATCAATCTATCTATCCATTTATTTATTAATCTATCTATCAATTTGTCTATCAATATATCTATCTTTCTCTCTTAGATTATCAATCAGTCTATCATTATGTCCATGAATCAATCAATCAATATGTCTATCTAACTAACTAACTATCTATCTATTTATTTTTTTGTCTATAAATTTGTTTTTCAATTTATCAATTTGTCTTTTTAATGTCTATTTGTCTTTTTGTTGTCTGTCTATCTATCTTTCTATTTGTTTGTTTCTCTATCAGTCTATCTACCTATCTATCTATCTATCCATTTATTTTTCCGTCTAATTGAAAACCTGCATAACTATCTATTCTACCCGGATAGCTACCTATCTATCTATTTGTCTGTCTGTATGTCTATCTATCTACCTATCTATCTATCTAATTGGCTTTTTATCCAACTATATATATATTTGTTTATCTATTTATCTATCTATCTATCTAAATGTATATCTATCTATCTATCTATTTATCTGTTTATCTACTTTTCTATTTGTTTTTCTAACTATTTATATAACTATTTATATTACTATCTGTATATCTATCTATTTATCTATCTATCTATTTATCTATCTAAATTTCTATCTTTCTACTTATCACTCTATCATTCTATTTGTATATCTATCTTTCTTTCTTTCTATCTGTCTCTCTATCTGTTTGTCTATCTATTTGTCTAATAATCTATCTAACTATTAGTCTATCCATATGTCTATATATTTGTCTATCTCTTTGCTTATCAATCAATCAATCAATCTACTATCTCTCTATCTATATATCCATCTGTATATCAAATGATCTAACCAGATGTCTATCAATCTGTCTTTCAATCTATGAATACATATGTCTATCAATCTGTCTATCAATCTATCTATCAAGCAATCTATCTATCTGTTTTCTATCTATCAATCAATATATCTTTTTTTATATCAATCTGTCTATCAATTTGTCTATAAACTATCTATATAGATATTTATTTGTCTTTCTATTGTTTGTCTATCTATCTTTTTATATGTTTATTTGACTTTCTATATATTTATTTATCTATCTATCTACATTTTGTCTGTCTATATGCCTACCTGCCTGACTGTCTTCCAACCTGCCTACCTGCCTATCTAGCTATCAATTTGTGTGTATATCTGTCTGTCTGTTTGCCTGTCTATCTATCTATTGTTCTTTTTATTAGTTTATCTATATTTTTGTCTATCTATATATCTATTTGTCTATCTATCTATCTATCTATCTACTTATTTATCTATTTTTATATCTATCTTTTTATATTTTTGTCTATCTTTTTGTCTATATTTTTGTCTATCTATCTCTCAATCTATCTATATGTATATCTACTTGTCTATCTTTTTGTATATCAATCTATCTATCTATTTATCTATATTTGTGTCTATCTATATATTAATTAATCTATCTTTGTATCTATCTTTATATCTATATTTTTATTTTTGTCTATCTATCTGTCTATCTATCAATCGATTAATGTATCTATCTTCTTGTCTATATATCTATGTATCTAATTATCTGCCTATCTATCTTTTTTTATATCTATCTTTCAATCTTTCTATCTACATATTAATATATCTATCTATCTATTTACCTATTTACCTATCTACCAATCTAACTGTTTATGTATTTAACTAACTATCTATCTATAATCTATATGTCTAATAATTTATCAATCAATCTATCAAACTATCAGTGTATCTATTTCTCTATGTTTCTATTTATCTATCTATCTATCTATCTATCTAACTATCTATATGTCTATCAATATATCTAATAATATATCTATCAATCTTGTTATCAATATGTCTATCAATCAATCTATCTTTCAATCATTATTTCTAACAATATGTATATCTATCTATCTATCTGTCTGCCTGTCTATCTACCTGTCAATCTATCTATCTGTCTATCTATCTGTCTATCTATCTATCAATCAATTTTTCTATATATATTTATTTGGCTATTTATCTGTTTATCTATCAATCTATCTATTTGTATATCAATCTATCTATATTTATTTGTATAAATCTTTCTCTCTATTAGTCTATCAAACTATCTATCTATCTATTTATTTGGCTTTCTATCAGTTTGTCTATCTGTTTTTTTTTGATTGTTTGCCTTTTTATTTATCTATCTCTCTATCTATCTCTCTATTTATCTATCATTCTACCTACCTGACTGTCTACATTCCAACCAGGTTGCTTGTTTGTCTATCTATCTTTCTATTTGTATGTCTATCTACATGTCTCTTTATCTCACTATTTATCTATCTATCTATCTACATATTTGTCTTTCTATATGATTATCAATTTATCTATCTATCTATCTGTCTGTCTTAATATCTATCTTTATAACTATCTATCAATCTGTCTTAATATCTATCTTTATAACTAACTATCTATCTATCTATCTATCTATCTCACTATATATCTGTATATCTATCAATCAATCAATCTTTATGTCTATCTTCCTAAGTTTTTATCTATCTATCTGTCTGTTTATATATCTATCTATCTATATATCAATCATTTTATCTATCTATCAATCTATCTATAAAACTATTTATCCTTTTATTTGTCTATATCTATTACTATCTATCTATCTATTTGTCTAGCTATCTATATATTTATCTGACTATCTATCTATATATCTATTTATCTATCTAACTATCTATCTATCTATTTGTTTGTCTGTCTGTCTACCTGCCTGCCTATCTTTCTATCTATATGTTTATCTTTTTATCTTTCGTTATATCTATATATCTATTTATTTATTTATCAATCTATCTCTTTATCTATCTATATTTCTAACTATCTGTCTATCTATCTATCTGTCTGTCTTTCTATATATCTATCTATCTTTCTATCTATCTACCTATTTTTATCTAACTATCCATTTATCTCTCTATCAATCTATCTCCCTATCTATCTACCTTTCTATCTATCTATCTATATATCTATCTATATATATTTTTTTCTATCTATCGATCTTTCTATTTTCCTATCTATTTAACTATCTATCTATCTATTTGTCGAATAATCTATCAAATAAATTATTTATTTGTCTATCTATTTTTTGTATATCTATTAGTCGATAAATATGTCTATCTATATATCTTTTTATCAGTCTATCAATCAATCTATCAATCAGTTTGTCTATTTGTTTACCTATTAGTCTATAATTCTATCTATCAATCTTCTATCAATCTAAAATTCAATGTGTCTATCAGTCTGACTATGAATTTATCTATAAATCTTTTAATCTATCTTTCTGTCTATATATCTATCTATCGATCAATCGAACTATCAATCTTTTTATGTATGTATCTATCTTTCTTTCTTTCTTTCAATTTATTTGTGTGTCTATCTATCTATCTGTCTGTCTTTCTATCTATTTGTCTATCTATTTGTATAAAAATCTATCGATCTATCTATCTATCTATTTGTTAATATATCTTTCTATCTATCATTCTATCAACTTGTCTATCAATTTCTCTCTCTATCAATCTGTCTATCAATCTATCTATCAATCTGTCTATCTATCTTTCTTTCAATTTTTAATCAATTTGTCTATCAATCTGCCTATCAATAAGTCTCTTTATTAGTCTATCAATATATCTATCAATCTATCTATTAAAGTGTTTGTCAAACTTTCTATCAATATGTCATTAATCATTCTATCATTTTATTTATTAATCTATCTATCTATTTCTAAATCTATCAACATATCTATCTATATGTTTATCTATCTATCGATATTTCTATCTTTTTATCTATCTAATAATCTATCTATCTATCTATGTGTCTATAAATTTGTGTATCAAACTATCTATCTATTTATCTGTTTGTCTATCTATCTATATGTTTGTCTATCTCTTTGTTTGTTTGTTTGTCTATCTATCTACCTATATTTTGTCTGCCTATCTGTCTATCTTGCCTCCATGACTAATTGTCTGCCGACCTAATTGCTTACGCATCTATCTGTCTGTCTATCTGACTATCTATCTATTTGGTCACTATTTGTGTGTCTGTTTGTCTATTTGTCTATTTCCCTTTCTGTGTGTCTAACTATTTGTCTATCTATCTGCCTATCTAAATATCAGGCAATAAATAACTAATTTACTACCTACCAATCTATCTGTCTGTCTATCTAATTATCTTTCAATCCATCTTAATATTTGTGTCTATTTGCCTATCTATCTATTTGTCTTTCTATGTTTCTAACTATATATATATATATATATATATATATATATATATATATATCTATCTATCTATCTATCTGCCTATCTACTTGTCTATCTATCTATTTCTTATCTATCTATCTATCTTTCTATCTGTATATCTATTTGCCTATCTTTCTGTCAATCTATTTTTCCATCTATTTGTCGATCAAACTATTTGTCTATCTATCTATCTATCTATGTGTCTATCTATCTATTTTAAAATATATTTATCTGTCAATCTAGCTTTCTATCTATTTATTAATCTCTCTGTCTATCTAGGTGTGTAGCTATGTGTCTATCTATCTGTCTATCTATATGTATATCTATATGTATATCTATCTTTCTATTTATCTGTGTATCAATCTAATTTAAAGATAGATAGATTTTTTGATTCATAGACAAATAGATAGGTAGCCTGATAGAGAGAGTGATAGACAGATAGATTGATAGATTATTAGATAAATAGATAAATAAATATATAGACAGATAAATAGACAAATAGATAGACATATATAATGATAGATAGATACAAATATAAATAGATAGATAGATAGATATATCAATAGAAAGATAGATATATAGATAGATAGATAAATAGATAGATAGACAGATGTATTAAAAGATAAATAGATTAATAGATAGATAGATAGATAGGCAAATAGATACATAGAAATATAGATAAATAACCAGATAAAAAGAAAGATAGATATACAAGTAGATAGATAGATAGATATACATATAGAGAGAGAGAGAGAGATAGATATTTAAATTGAAAGAGAGATAGATTGACAGATAGATAGACATATAGATATATAGATAGATAAATTTATAGAAAGATCGATAGACAAATTGATTTTCAGATAGATAGATAGATTGATTGATAGTTTGATAGGTTTGATTGATTGTCAGGTTGATAGACAGATTGATAGACAAATTGACACACATATTTATAGACAGATAAATAGAAAGATTGATAGAAAGATTGATAATGAACTAGTTAGATAGATAGATATACATATAGATAGTTAGATAGAAAGTTAGATTATTAGACAAATAGATCGAAAAATTATTAGATAAATATATAGAGAAATAGATAGACAGATTGAAATATAAAATTATAGATAGATAGATAAAAAGATACATCGACTGACTTATAGAAATAATGATAGACAGATAATAGATTTATTGATAGATTGATTGATAGATAGAATGATTGAAAGATAGATTGAATGATTGATAGATAGATAAAAAGATAGATAGATAGGTAGACAGATAAATAGATAGATTGATCAAGAGATTATTTGTTAGATAGATAGACATATAGATAGACTAATTATAGAAAGTCAAATAAATAGATAGATAGATAGATAGATAGATAATTAGACAGATAGATAAATAGATAGACAAATAAATAGATATATAGATAGATAAACAAATTAAGATACAGATAGATAAAAATATAGTTAGATAGTTCGATAGATATAAAGATAGATAGATAGATAAATAAAAAGATAGATATATATTATATATATATATATATATATATATATATATATATATATATAATTAGATAGACAGACAGAAAGATAGATAGATAGAAAGATAGATATATTGACATATAGAATGATAAATAGATAGATATATATATATAGACAATTAGTTAGATAAATAAATAGATAGAAAGTTATACAGATATAGATAGATAAATAGATAGATAGATTTATAAATAGATAAATAGATAGATAGAAAGACATATAGATACATAGATAGTTAGACAACCAGAGAGACAGATAGATATATAGATAGATAGATAGGCAAATAGATAGATAGATAGATAGTAAGATATATATATATATATATATATATATAGACAGATAGACTGTTAGAAATAGTGATAGATAGATTGAGAGAAAGAAAGACAGATAGATAGACATGCACATAGATAAACAAATAAATATACCAAAAAATTGATAGGTAAATTCATAGTCATATAGATATATAGATAGATAGATTGATTTATTGATAGAACAATTGATTGACAAATACATAGATAAATAGATAGATTGATTGATTTATTGATTTATTGATATATTGATAGACTGATTTATATACACAATGATAGCAAAATATATAGATAATTGATACACAGAAATAAAGATAAATAGATAGATAGATAGAAAAATATATAGATAGATAGTTATATATAAATATAGATAGATAGACAGACAGATAGATAGATAAATAGATATATAGATAGATATACAAATATATAGATAGATAGATACATGTTAGATAGACAAATTGAAAGTCAAATAGATAGACACATAAATAGACAAATAAATAATCAAATAGATAGAGAAATAGAGAGATGGAAATATAGATAGATATATAGACCGAAATATAGATAGAAGGATTAAGAAATAAATAAACATATAGATAGATAGATAGACAAATAGCAATATAGATATATAAATAGATAGATAGACAAATAGACAAATTGATAGGCAGATAGATAGATAGATAGATAAATATATAGATAGACAGATAGATATACAGATAGATAGATAGATAGATAGACTGATATATTGATAGAGAGATTAACAAATAGAAAGATAGATAGATAGACATATAGAGAGATAGATAGATAGAAAATTGGATATAAAGAAAAATAGATTGACAGATAGGTAAGTAGGTAAGTAAATAGATAGATGGATAGAGAGATAGATAGCAAGACATATAGATTAACAGATTGATAGATAGATTGATCGATAGATTAATAAATAGATAGATAGATTGGTTGTTAGGCAGATAGACATATAGATATACAGATAGATAAAAAAGAGATAGATAAATAGACATATAGATAGACAAGTAGATAGACATATAGATAGACATATATATAAATATATAGTTAGATATATAGATAAATAGTGAGATAGATAGATAGAAAGAAAGATAAATCGATGGATTGAAATAAATATAGACAGACATACATACATACATATAGATATATAGATAGATATATAGACAAACAAGCAGATAGACAGAAAGATAAACAAATAGGTAGAGAAATATATAAACAAATAGAAAGATATATAGATAGACAAATAGATAGACTGATAGATTGATAGAAAGGCAGATAGTTAAATAGACAAATAGGTAGACAAAAAGATAGATAGACATATAGAAAGAAAGATAGATAGATATATAGATAGATATATAGATAGATATATAGATAGATTGATAGATAGTTAGATATATAGATATTTAAATAGGCAAGCTTTCAATTAATGAGGTAGGAAGACAAGCAGGCAGATAGATAAATAAATAAATAGATAGAGAGATAGTCAGATAAATAGATAGATAGATAGATAGATAGATAAATAGACAAATAGACACAAAGTCAGATAGACAGATAGATAGATAGATAAATTGATAAACAGATAGATTGACAGATAAATAAACAAACATTTAGATAGATAGTTAGATAAATAAAAAGAAAGAAAGATAGCTAGATAGATAGATAGATATATAGACAAATATGTATATATATAGATATAAGGAGATTAAAGATAGACATATAGAATGAATGATATATTGATTGATAGACAGATTGATAGGCAGACATATAGATAGATATTTAGATTTATAGATAGATAGATTGAAAGAAAGAAAGATAGATATATAGATAGATAGATATATATATAGATAGACAAATAGATATTTAGATTATTAGCCTCATAGATAGAGATATTATTAGATAGATTGATTGATAAATAGATAGACAAATATATAGACATAGTTTCACAGATATATAGATAGATAGACAAATAGATACATAAATAGATAAACATATAGAAAAGATAGATAGATAGATAGAAACATAGACATGATGATAGAAAGAATGATAGACAGATAGATTGATAGATTGATATAAAGATAGATAGATAGATTGTCTGACTAATAGATAGATAGATATATAGATAAATAGGTAGATAGATAGATAAATAGATTATTAGATAGATAGAAATAAGGATAGATGGATTGATGGATAGATAGATAGATAGACACATAGAAAGTCAAAGAGATAAACAAATAGAAAGATATTTAGATAGACAATTAGATGGGCAAATATATACACTGATAGATAGATAGAAATATAGTCAGATAAATATATAGATAGACAGATAGACAAATAAATAAATAGAGAGATAGATAGATTCATAGACAGACAGACAGATAGATAGATATTCATATAGATAGTGTAATATATAAAGATATTAAAAGACAAATAGATAGATAGATAGATAAACAAATATATAGATAGACAGATAGACATAAACATAGATAGATAGATAAAAAGTTAGATATTTAGATAGATAAACAGATAGTTACATAGTTATATAGATATATAAATAGATAGACAGACATATAAATAGATAAATAGATAGACCGACAAATAGACTGGTTGAAAGACTAACATATAAATATTAGATAGACAAACACTTAGTTAGACATATAGATAGATAAATAGATAGATAGATTAATTTATAGATAGATAGACAAATAGATGGACAAGTAGATACATAGATAGATATACAGATATATAGACTAATAGATAAATAGATAGACAAATAGATAGATAGATAGATAGATAGAAAGATATATATAAAGACTTATAGACATAAATATAGATAGATAGATAGAAATATAGATAAACAAATAGAAAGATAGATAGACATATAGACAGATAGATATATAGATAGATAGACACATAAATAGATAGAAGATAGATATATTGATAAATAGATTGATAGATATATAGATAGATAGATTGATAGATAGTCATATTGATAAACAAGTAGATAGACATATCGATAGATAGAGAGGCATATAGATAGATAGAAAGAAAGAAAGATAGATAGATATACAGATAGAAAGATAAATATATAGACACATAGATAGATAGATAGATAGATTCACAAATAGTTAGATATAACGATAAAGATAGATAGATAGGTAGATTATTTGATTGATTGTTTGATAGATAGACATATAGATAAAATTACAGATAGTTCGATAGATAGACAGATAGATCAACATGTTTATTGATAGAAAGACTAATAGATAGATAGATAGATACACATATAGATAGATAGATATAATGGCAGAAGGATAGACATATTACTAGATTGATAAATATACACATTAATTGATATATTGATAGACTTATAGATAGAAAGATTGATATACAATTAGATAGATAGATAAATAGATCAATAGATAGATTAACGAAGAGATAGATAGATAGATAGATTGATAGATAGTTCCCAAGCTTATTAGTTTTAAAAAATCACTAGCTAATTAGTTATCTGGAAAATTTATTTTTATAATTATATATTAATACCAAGCGATTAGTCATTAAATTATAATTATCAAAAAATATATCCATTTTGCTAGGGATTCTTCCCTAACTATTTAGCTCAAGATTAATTTTTGTCATTAATCTATACTGAATTATTTTTATATATATTATTTGTTTTAATATTTGATGTAATTTTGTATATTAAAGGTCTGT
This sequence comes from Sapria himalayana, assembly GCA_029783825.1. NCBI lineage: Eukaryota > Viridiplantae > Streptophyta > Magnoliopsida > Malpighiales > Rafflesiaceae > Sapria > Sapria himalayana. The sequence goes on from JAREIK010003832.1 coordinate 1,110,946, forward strand.
CATGGTCAATGGATGAGGAATCTTTGAAAGACACATTCTCTTATATAATTATAAAAATAAGATATTATAAATAAAAAATTAAAAAACTATTTAAATATGAATAAAAATTTATATTAATAAAAACTAAAATAAATATTTTTATTTTATAACTTTTAAAAAATTATACAAAATATTATCTAAATTATTTAATTATGATATATAAATATACTTATTAATAACTAAATTAAATAATTAATTTTATAATTATAAACATTTTTTAAAATATTTGAATTAATAAATGAACATACGTAAACATTTGTATTTATAAAAACCAAATATAATTATTTGTATGATAAAAAATATTGACAAAAAATGTAAATTAACGAATAAACAACTAAATATTTATATTAATAAAAATTAAAATAATTACTTTTATGATTATAGGAATATTTTAAAAAAAATTGAATTATTTGAATTTTAAAAAAAAATTTATATTTTTCCAAAATTTTAAATAAAAATAAATTGATATTTAAGTATAAATAAATTGATATTTTAATTACATCTTAGAGGTGTCAAAAGGGCTGGGCTGGCCTTGCACTTTTTTTTCAGGCCCCTCTAGGCTAGGTTTATCTGCTTGTCACGGCATGCCTGACATGGTGGTTCAGGCTAGACGCTGCCCATGGATTAGAATATGCCCAGGTTTGAATGGTTCAAATAGGGTTGGCCGGGTCTGTTCGACTCGGGGTGGGTCTTTTTAAAAAAAATTAAGGCTTGAGGGGGTGCGTCGCCACGTCATGGTTGCCCATCAGGTCTGTTGAGCCATTGCTCATCGTGCGTCACTGCGTTGTCCCCCTTACCATTCCCAAATTCCAGGCACCCATGCTGGGCTTGGCATGACACGTGGGCTAAAATCCCTTGGCATGGCATGGCATGATTCATGCCGAGGGTCCTCCCGACATGGGCCCATGCATGACACTACAACGTGGCTTTGGGCCGGGTTCGGACAGCTCGCCCATTTGACACCTATATTATATCCAAAAACTATTGATGATGTATAAAAAAAATATATCGAGGTTCTTATTAAAATAACACTTCGAATGTTTTTTTAGGGTTTTAAATGAGTTTTTAAAAATATTACTAATGATATTTTTTTGTACTAAAAACACTTAAAATTATTTTTAGCCCTATAAACATTTTTGAAAAGCACTACCAATCTGACCCTACATTGATTTGAATTCAAGTTTTATTTTTGACCCTACTTAAATTTATAAGAATTAAAATTTGAGTAAAATCTTTAATATTAGCTTTTTATATTGCGTTCTTATTAAAATAATAAATTTATCTTTTTTTATAATCTCTTCTCACTTTAAGTTATGTTAGGATTTTTATAAATTATAAATTATAAATTACATCAAATAATATGAATTTTTTTGCCTACAAATTTATTTAATATTATATTCATAAAAATATATTAAATTCATAAAAATGTATAACCATATATATATATTTATTTATTTATTTATTTATATATGAAATACTTTTTTATAATTTCATAATATTTTTTTATTTATGAAATAATATTATAGATTTATCCATGAATTATTAAAAATATAAAATATTATATATTTTGTATGGTTATATATTTATATAATTTAATTAAGGTTATATGAAATAATATGTTTTTTTAATAAAATAATATCAAAATTTATCAACAAATTTAGAGATGGATTTTCCCATACTAATTAAATAGAGAAAAAAATTCATCACTAATTTTAATATTTTTATAAACCCAAATATGAAGTGTTACTACTGTTGCGATGTCAGAAATTCAATCTGATTTCAGAAATCCTATGTGATTTTAGAAATCTGATGCGATTTCATAAATCCGATGCGATTTCAGAAATGCGATGCGATTTCAGAAATCTGATGCAATTTCAGAAATCCGATGTGATTTCAAAAATCCGATGTGATTTAAGAAATCCGATGCGATTTCAGAAATCCGATGCAATTTAAGAAATCCAATGCGATTTCAGAAATCCAATGTAATTTCAGAAAAAAGCAACATATGGCATAGAATAGCCGAGACCTAGACTAGAACACCATCATCCCAACCATGGCTGTAAGAATCTATAGCTTTTTCATATCATCTCCAACATTCCCCTCTCCACTCGTGCATCTATATATCAGCCACTTTTATTTCTACCATGAATTCTTGATTAATCGCACTTGTTTCTTCATCCAAATGGAACCTGGTTCATAATCTCCATAACTTCATCTCTTTGAACCATCTTCACATTGGTAACCATGAACACCGACTTATATGAGCACCACAAAGGTCTCATGTAAAATATTGATAATGAATAAGGTATTGTTCTTTTCTTTTTTTTATCAATTTTTAAGGTTTTAATGCAAGAAATTTGCAATTCCATTTAATAGACAAATAGATAGATAGATAGACATATATAAAAATTTTATAATTAAAATGATTTTTAAAGATATTTTAATAAATAAATGAATATATATATAAATTTCTACTAATAAAAAGCTAAAATAATTAATTATACGATAAAATAAAATATATTTACAAAAATATTTCAATTAATGAATAAACAAGTAAATATTCATATTATTTAAAGTTAAAAAAATATTTTTATGATTATAGGAAACTTTAAAAAAAATAATTACTAAAAGATTTGAAATTTTTGAATAATAAAAAAATTGCAAATTTTTCATAAAATTTAAAAAAAATAAATTAAAACTTAAAGATAATTACATAGATATTTTAATTAAATAAAGAAAAAATTGTTGATTTAAAAAATAATATCTCCGTGTGGTAATTAATAAAACACTTCAAGTGTTTAAAGGGTTTAGAAAAATTTATTTAAAACATTACTAATGATATTTTTTTGTTCTAAAAAAAATTAAAATTTCCCCTAAGTTTATTTGAAATCAAGTTTTATTTTTTGACCCTAATGAAATTTATAAGAATTAAAGAATTGAGTAGGATTTTTACTATTAGCTTTTAATATTCTATTTTTATTAAAATAATTAATATAACTTTTTTTAATGATTTTCTCACTTTAAGTTATATTTGGAATTTTATAAATTATAAATTAAATCAAATAATATAAATTTTTATGCCTTTAAAATTATATCATATTTTATTCAAAAAAAATAATATAAATTCTTAAAAATTGATTACCATAATAAATAAAAATATATATATATATATATATATATATATATATGAAATACTTTTTTATAATCTCATATTATATTTTTATTTATGAAATAATATAAAAAATTTATCCATAAATAATAAATAAAATGAAATGTTATAATTTTTGTATAGTTATACATTTTTACAATTTATTTATGGTTATATTATAAAAATATTTTTTAAATTAATGAAATAATATAAAAATTTGATTACCAATTATTAGTTTTCAAAGTTATTAGTAATATTTTTTCATCTTCATTTTTATAGAGATTAATAAATTTTTTTATTTCTAAAATTAATTTCATTAATTAATAAATAATATTACAAAAAATAACCATTAAAATTTCATTACCTATTAACCATAAATTTTTTTATCTGTGAAATAATATCATTTATGGTTAAATAAAAATGTATTTAATTTTCTTAATTTAAATTAATAAATTATTATAATTTTATTTTGCTTTTTAATTTTTGTCTCTTTTTTTTGTATATATTTATATTCATTTTTTTTATTTGAGTTTTCTTGATATATAAAAATGCTAGGTCAAGACATTCAAGCACTTAAACAATTTTTCTTATCTTTCGAATGAATAATCTCAAGTGTATCAAGTCATACCCATTTCAAAAAAAATTTGGTAATTATGCTTGTTAAATTCTTAAATCTTCATGGCTGTTTGGCGGACTTTATAAATTTTACAGGAAACTATTTGTATATTCTTTTCGGATTCATAGCTTCATAGTTTTGGTGGCATTTTTATTTCTTCAACATGGCTAATCAAAGCATCATATTAGGAACCAGTTAAAAGCACAATAATATACTCATGCATCCGTGTCATTGATAATGGCAGAGTAACTGTTAATAGAAAATAAGCACATGCGAGTACTGATTCATCTCTCTCCAAACTCTTTGAGAGTTGTTTGCCTGTTTGATGATTCTCATCCTCATCTTCTATTTATAGGTATTCTTCATTTTCATGCTATACAACACTTTAAATCATCATGATCGACTTAAGGTATGAATCATTATTATGCTATATAGTTCTTCTTCATCCATAAAAGATCTATAACATGTTTCACGACATTCGATGTGATAGCACCCTCTCCTTGGAAAATATTTGGTTGTCAAAATGGTAATATCTAGCCTTTTTTCAAACTCCTTAGTGTGTTATAAATGTGGTTGTGAATTTAATTTATGCAAAGTATTAGCACCAAATATTATAAGGTTGCGACTTTTCAAGGAAGCATGGGATTGTGGCAGTCATGGAAGAGTAAGTTTATGTTTAAGGAAGTGAGAAATTTTGCTTTCAGCATTGAGATGATCATTTTGCTATAACGGCTGGTGGTGTTTTTGATCGGACTTGCGAATCCATTTTTCAAACTTTCATTTCTTTAGGTTCTTCGAGATATGAGTAAGGTTCTTTTGTATATTTTCTCATCTTCCTAAAATTTTCTTAACTACATGATAGAAAACTAATCTATATTCTTTCGGTAGATGGGACTTCTATTTCTACAGAGGCAGCATGGTTGAGGAGCTTGATGGGCACACTAATATTATTTACAAACGGTTGTACAATGAATGGCTTCCATGGTTAGATGAACAATTGTTGCTTGATGAGTTGTGGAGTTAAAAAAACAAGCTATATCTCTACCAACATAATTTTGCATGATAGAATCACAATAAAATTTATAGAGTTATTTACTTAGTATATTTACATTCATAAGGTATAATGATAATAAATAAATAAAATTTTTTTATTTATTAATTCAAGTAATTAACCAAACATTCTTTAAATGTGATAATTATCCATTTGGTTGAATTTTAATTATTTGCTAAGTGGTCCTTTAGTTTGCATTTAATTTGTTATTTTAGCTATAACTCAAACTATAATGTACTATGTGTATATATTTTTGGGTTTTCTTAATCTCAAGTTTGGTTTGTATAATGTGTGATTTGCATTAGTTAATTAAATAGACCCTCCAGTTGTAGGGGTATAAAACCAAGAGAACTATTGATGTGGCAATATTGGCAAAGGGAAGAGACAGAATTGATGGTATAGTAATGCATAAATGAAATTTTGATTTTTCATGGAAATTTTTAACATTTATTTGTAAATTTGATATCTCTATTTTCATTGTCTTGGTAGTTATTCTATATCATTCTGTGGTTCACAAGAAATGTGCTCCACAATAGGCTACATTAGAGTAGGCCTTAAAAGTAATGTAGGCTACCTTTTTTGTAACTTTAGCTCTAAATGTTGTTTATTTAGAGCAATCTCAACCTAATGTTTTACTTTCACCTTAATTCACAAGAAAATGCTAATGAACTATGATATAAAGATGTTTGACTCTACATTGGATGTTAGATTAAACTAACATTTATTAATCTTTGGTTGGTAGGATTAGAAGGATGAGGGGTTGCATATAGGTATTTTGGTATATTATTATCATTGCTTATATTATCTTTTACAAATGTGTTGTGTAATTATATAAATACTAATATTGATTTTCATAATAACTTTGAAGTTAAATTTTTTTATGAGAGAATAATATATTAAGATGATTGATCGCTTGAGAAATTTTTATATTACATAGTCTATTCTAACACAGTCTCTTCAAAATTACTGAGTAAAATTAATCGAGATATTGATTTTTTTTTATAAATCTTGTAAAAGAGAGTGCCATGAGTAAAATTTATCTTATCCTAATATATGGAAGCATTTTAAAATATGAAGGCTAGATAAGAAAATAGATTGTACCAATATCTTATCTTGACAGTCTTACCTCAAAAGATTGAAAAGATCGTGCATGATAAATCTTGAATTTGAGACTTATTTTCTTAGAGTTTGGACAAATTTTTATCATCACAGAAAGATGTTATATCTTATTAGATAGAAAAATATATCTATTTGAACATTTGAATAAGTCATGAAATTGAAGCCCAAATGGAAGAACATATTCATCAATTATTTGAATTCCACAAGAATTTGAAAATTGGATTTGAAAATATATCAATTATAATTGGTAGCTACTTATAAATTACTATAAATTCTTAGGAAATCTCTCATTTTTAGTGATCGCCTTATAAATGTGTAAAATAAGTGTTGTAAATCTTTATGTCTAAGTATATTTCATGCTAATTCATAAGATATTTAAATCTGAAATGAGATTATTAATTCTACTTTCTTTTAATATAATCAAATCATATCCTCCTTCAATTCTATCCAATTAAACACAACCTAATGAGTAAATAGGCATAAAAAAGCATTAGAAGAGCTTATATAAGCTACCATTTTTCTAATCATTCTTTGCCTATTGTGATAGATTCTATTAATGTATTAGAATGTATCTAACTTTAATGACAAAGGATTCATTGAGATTTTAATTTAGAGATTTTGGAAACTATATCTTCGTCTGTCACCAGCATGTTTCTTAACTATTCGTATGCTTGAAAGTGTTGCAGGTAGCAAAAATGGCTCATTTATCTACACTCACACATTGCTTTTTTGATTAAATACTACCATTTTCAGCATTGAGGAAGTTGTTTCAGACAAAGTCAGGGAACTATCATTCGGAATTTTCATCTGGAAATATGCAAAGAAATGTCTTCTTGCCTAAAATTAAAACTAATGCTATGAAAGTTGAAGATCCTTGAAGTTGTGATGATGGTGAGGTAGAAAAATCAACTCTGTAATTCACCAACTTAGTCTCTCTTAATGATGCCTTTGATGAGTTCTTTGATGTTCCTAATGCCATTGAGTTCTTGATTTTGACCATTTTGATAATGGAAGGTCTTCTGAAGTGAACCCCGATCTTCATGCTCCTATACTCCAAAAATATTTTGTTTACAACTTTCAAAATGTTCTTGTTAAACACAATCATATTTTTCAAATTATGATGTCTTCATTTGCAGAATACCAAAAAATAAAAGTTATCTTCCAAAATTATCATCAAGAAGCTCCATGATTTTGCTAGTTAGACCCATTTTATCAGCTATTTAATTTTTTCAACGATCTTCTATACTTATTGATCTATTTATATATATTTCAGCTGAGTGATTATAATGTGATTTAACTTGTTTAGAAGTAGATGATAAATGATATATATATATAAACATAAAGAGTGTTTATAACTTTTAGGAGACTGGCTTGAAGACCAATAATTTTTTCATGTGTAGCTTGCTATATGAAGTTTGCAAATTTTGTAGACATTTGATTTTGTTCTTGTTGGAAGGCCAAACATCTATTTTTTGAAGTTGTTTATATATTTATTGTTCAATTAATTTAATAATTAAAAATTGTAAGGTGTTTTTTTTCATGTGTGCCTTTCTACACGTACATGAACTTGTTGAAAATAATTTGATAAATAAAAAACAGTTGTCTTTATGTTTTTTATATATTTATTGTTTAATTAATGTTTTGATAATGAAAAATTAAACATTTTGAGAATTTAAAACTACAAAACCAGTATCTTGTTGTCTAGAGCAAGACAACCCTAACTAGCGTCAAGCACCTTCCCTTCTCTCTCCGACATGGATACATCATAACCTAATAGTCGAGTAAGAGATATTTCCTTCAGCCTTGAGATTTTTATTGATTTGAGATATGCTTTCTACCCTTACTCTTCATCTTTTATCTTACTGCAAAAGTGTGTGTTTTGATTCTAGTGTTTATTTTTCCAAATTCATCTTTTGCCTAGCTATTATATATTCTCTCATAAGACTTGGCTTACTAGGTCTAGTAATAAAATTGAGTTATCATATATTGCATTTTCTATATAAATTATATAGTAGATATTTGTGTCTATATGATATCATGTAAAATCAAGTTGTTACCACAATTATAAAAATGGGTAAAGATCCTACTCATGCACAAACAATTAATTTGGATGTTCGTGGTAAATCATTACAAGTACCAAAATCATGAATCACCATGGTATGCTTGGATTGATTATATACACTGATTCGTATACATACTTCATGCTTGTGTGATATAATGCATTCACATTGTGTGGATTTTGATGTTGCACACTAGGTATGCAGGCTTGATATCAATGTATTTTGCCACTCAGACAGTTGGTGGATCTGGATGTTAATCACAAAATGAGTGTTGGTATTTGTGGAGAGTAGTTTGTATATTTGGATGTGCAAAATGCTTGCTGGCTATTGGCTATTGTTAAGGATATAATTAGGAAGTGTCCTAATACAAGTTAAAACTAAGTCTAAAGCTCATGGTAAAAGTCACTGATAAAATTAAACCGATGGCCTTCTTTGTGCCAAATAAGATACTAAGTACATGCTATTTTTTGTGATTTTTAGCTAGATGTTTTTTTTTACATATAACAAATTGTTCATATTAGGCTTATTTGATTGACGATCATGTGTGTAATAGCTAAATCTTTCTCTAAGCAAATTATATTTTCTTTTCAAAAATCTTTAATGTTTCAATATTTATTATAGTTTATTTTGATATGTTTGTAACATTTTAAAATAATTTCTTGATAATTATATTGGTTCATTTTTTTTTCTGGCTTGTTATTTTGTTGATTGGTTTTGTCTCTTTATTTTTCATAACTATATTTCATCATCTTCTAGGTAAAAAATCTAAGCCTTTTTTGCATTTGTAGACGAAGGATCGATAAAGGACTAGAAAATGCTCGATGATAAGTATTGTTTTGTATATGCAGCCCCTAAAATAAATGAAAAGGTATCGATAAAATGCTTGAAATTGGGAAATAAACTTGTTGTAGATGCTTTAGCTGATGGATCTAGTCAACCAGCACATCTAAAAATTAAGTAATATTTTCCTTCATGTATGCTTGGTTTTGTTTTGTGTTTAGAGTGTGCCTTTTATTAGTTAATATTATTGTTGCTTTGATTTGTGATTTTAGTGTTGATGATTATGTTGTTGAGGATGTTCAAAATACTTTTTATGAGCAGTACCAAATGCAATACAAAAGTAGATGCCTTATATGGAGTCACAGTAAGTGCTCTTGAAAATACAGATAGCACACAGAGTTCTAGCAGAGTTCATAAGGAGGAGAGGCTAGTACAAATGCATCAGCTAATGATGAGAATGATGATTTAGTTTTAAATGAATATATACCTATGTAATGTTTTAGTTTTAACTTTGTAGCTATTGTATTAAAAAAAATTATTAACTAATACTTTTTGCAAATTATAAATAATGGTTTATAGTAAATGTTCTTATTCAATTTAATATAAAAATTTAAAAATATGTAATCAAATTTTTTGTAAAAAAATAAAATTGTGAAAATAGCATTGGAATAAAAATAGCTGGGAATTTTTCTCTTGCTAATTTAGCTAGGGAATTTTTTGTACATATTCAATCAAAAATTATTAATTGCTATTCTTAATTATGATTAAAATTAGCAAGATAAAAAATATAATTAGCTAGGGAATTTAGAATTTAAAAAAATTGCTAGGAAAATTTTGTTCTCGTTAATATTTTGTAACGAACAATTTAGCTAGGGAATTTATATGTCGTTAATCTATCATTATTCTATTTTAGAGATGCAATAAGCCCAAATAGCTAGGAAAATTACTTTGGCTATTTGGGCTTATCTTGTAGTGTAGATAGATAGATAAATAGAATGATAGGCAGATAGCCAAATAGACAAATAAATAGATAGTTAGATAGAGAGATAAACAGATAGATAGATAGATAGACAGATTGATTGATTGATTGATTGACATATAGACATATAGACAAATAGAAACAAAGATAGATAGATAGACAGATAGATAGATAGACAGATAGACATATAGATAGATAAATGGATAGGTAGATAGATAAATGGATAGGTAGATAGATAGATAGGCAGATAGACATATAGACAGACATATATATAGATAGACATGTAGATAGGTCAGCAATTAGACATATAAATAGATAGATTCATAAATAGGCAAATAGAGATTTAGATAGATAGACAGATAGACATATATATAGATAGATATATAGTCAGATAGGCATATAGATAAATAGCTTGATAGACAAATAGATAGATAAAAAATTAGATAGATAGATATAAAGACAAATAGACACATTGACATATTGATAGATAGATTGATTGACTGATAGCCAAATAGCCAGATAGATAGATAGTTAGATAGTCAGATAGATAGATAGACATATAGATAGATAGATAAATAAAAAGATTTCTAGATAGGCTGATAGATAAATAGACACATAGGCATATAAACATATAGAAAGAGAGAGAGAGAGAGAGAGATAGATAGATATATAGATAGACAAATAAATATATTGAAGAATAAAAAGATATATAGAAAGACAGATATATAGAAAGAGAGATATACAAATAGACAAATAAATAGATAGATTGACATATAGATATATAGACAAATAGATAGATAGATAGATAGACAGATGGACAAATAGATAGAAAAATAGATAGATAGATACACAGAAAGTCAAATAGACAATTAGATAGATAGGCAGATAGACAGACAGATAGATAAATAGATAATGGGGCTACCCTGCACCACCACTCCTTGTAACACCTTGCTCCCGTGTGGCTTTCCTAGAACATTTCTTCGCCTCTCCATGTGCTTGGACCAAAGATTATGATCATTGAATACACATCCATGGATATAAATAATTTAATATACACTTCCATAAAAACAATATACACTCCATTAAAATAATATACATTCACAAATATATAAAAATTGTAATTAGTAGACATGAACAAACACAAATCTGAGTTGATAATCATACAACTCCAAAATATCTAAAAGATGAATAGGAATGATGTTTAGAGAGAGAGAGAGTAAAAAAATAAAATATTTCATAAATAATGAAGATAATAATAGCTTAGCCTCCTTTTTATCTTTCAGAGATCTGTAAAGATTGGACCCATCCATAGAAAGAACCATGACAAAGTCTTAAGGCGTTGAATTAGAGTTTATTCGTTTATCTCCCATCAAATGTCCTGCAAAGATTCACAGTTAGGTTAATCAAAAAAACATAAAACAAAACTAGTATAAATAAAAAAGATACCACCAAAAAAGTCTCATCCTGTTTAGCTACACATTGAAAAAAATCAAAAATGTGAGAAATAATTCTGATACAAATTCATCCTTATTATTAGTTGGTGCATTTTTGCTAGCCTCTCCTACGTGGTTTCACAGCTGGTTCTCATAATGCTATCAGTCGCTTCAAGGCAGCTAACTGTGACTCCAATTAGGTGATCTACTGTTGCATTACATTTTTAACTTTCTTTCATCTCATCATTCAATTCTTAAATCTCTTCATTCATTTCTTTCATTTTTTCCATTTCTTCCTTCAAATGAGTAATCTGCTCATCCTTCACTTCTTTAATTTCTTGTATTTCTTTCTTCGAATGAAAAATCTGCTCATCATTCTCTTTCATTTTGGTCCATAACTTCAAAACAATCATTTGTTTCCTCTACTTGTTGTTCGACTACCTAACCCATCACTGCTATAACAAATGAATTAGAAGAATAAATACTACAAAATGTCACTCCCATCAAGCCGATGCCATACACTCGCTGCTTCTTATGACCTTCTATGATTTCCTAATAGATAGGATCATAGTCAATTGGTTGAAGATCCATAGAAGCCTCAACTTTTTGAGAAGCAACTCTCACACGCTCCTCCATGAGTTCCTATGAAAAAATAGAAAAAAAATAATTTTCTAGATATACATAAAATAAATTTAATATTTTGGATTCCAAACTACTTTCAAAATTTACGGTAGTATTATAAAATTTTATTAATATAATAGATTCTTACAGCAATAATCTGAGACTTGTTGTCAACAAACTATTCATCCGCTTTCTTCACTAACAAACTCTTGAAAATCTCATAAAAATTGAGATCTCAACCCAATTCTCCAGCCTAGAGTATGTATTTATAAAGTCAAAAAAAATATTAAAAAATTTAAACAGAATTAATAAAACCATGAATAAATTTGATTTATTTGGACTATTAGGAAAACTACTAAATATATAAATATTTTAAACTTTAAAATTTTACAAAATCTCGAGCATGCTCAATGCTCGACTTTGACCCTCTTGTGTGGCGAGACATTCCTATACCAATGTTGCCTACCACAGTCATTCGATTTTTGCTGGCAATCTCTTATTTTTTTCTTCACATCTGACTCCTCCAAATGCTTAAGACACTCAAGCCAGTCATCCTCGGATATAAAATATGACCTTTCTTTTAGATTCTTCAATTTATATACAAAATCTAACTACGGTTCAATAGCTATGCTCTCTCACAATAGCTTTATCTTTCCATCAAATTTGGGTGCCCATGTGCACTAATTCTACATATAGAAAAATCACCAAAAATTGATATTAATAACAATGACATTATTATTTGCTGCTTGAATAATAACCAACACATTAGTTAACTAATTAGATAAATAATTTTCAATACTTTTTTTTCATTGATTTTACTTGAAAGTCATTAAAATTAGAATCCCTTGTTGATTCCAAAACTTTCTTCCACGAAAATGCTTTAGAATCAATCATTTTTTGAAAGAATTTATAATTATAGCTGAACACTTGTGATATGGAATAAAATTGTACAAATAAATACATAACTTAAAAAACAAGCAAATCAATAATATATACAAAACCCCACTAAAAGAAACATCATAATTTTTTATTCAAGTAATATTTACATATTTCATATACCTTCCATCCACAATCTCAATTACTAGCCTAGCACAGAATATAGACGAAAGCATAGTATTTGATTATGTCGATGGTGTTATAAATGGGGGAACTGTTGGTGTAATTGGTGGTGTAGAAATTGCTGATGGATCAAAAGTGTGTGTAGAGAGAGCAATGAGTGGTGGGTTTATATCTAATAAAGGTGATGGTAGAGGTGTCAATGATGGTGATGGTAATGGAAATGGAGATGGTGATTGTGATGTTGAAGTCGGGTATGGTTGGTATTTAATGCTACTAAATTTGCAATGTGATGTAAAATACAAGATGAATTTCATTCATTTCTACATTAACGTCCACCTCCGCAATGACCACGTCCTTTATATGCCATCTACTATATAAAAAATAAAAACATAGAACAAATAATAGAGATATGATGAACAACCATGCATCTAAGAATAATACACACCAAAAGATTTCAACAAAATATAAAGTCTTTGTTAGTATACTATTATAAAATAATCATAAATGTTAAATTATCGGCATCACTATCATCATCCAATGGATCTTCTAATTTCAGCTGATTCTGATAGACATTCCAACTCAAGTTCAGATAGAAATTGATCATCATCAATTTTTATTATGCCACTATTTTAGTCACATACATTTTCTAGGTCTTCATCTACATGCACAGGCATAATATTATTTATATCATCTTCTTGGTATGCTAGTGCAATAGCTAAGTTTGTACTTCTTTCTTGATCGAGCTTTGATTTTTCAAATCATCCACCAGTCACTCTTATCACGAGATAAACTTGGATATGTATAATAATATACTTGAGTGGCTTTAACTACCATAATAAATGGCTCATATCGATTATATCTGTGTTTGTGGTTAACATCCATTAGCTGATAATCCGAATGAATCTTTGTACCCACATTTAGTGTAAGATCAAACCACTCGCACTTTAATAATACTATCCTATTATTTTCAAGTCGAGGATACTCCAACTCAATAATTTTTGTGAGTTTATCATAATAATCAATCTCATCTGTACTATAACCTAAGCCTTTAATGCATACACCATTATTCATTGTTGCTTTAGTAGAACCATGCCCAATTATGTGAAATTTATATCCATTGACAAAATACCCACGATAGGTTTACACATATCTAAATTGGCCTTTACTTAGATTCTAAATGAAAATATTAGAATTTCCAATTAAAGAATCATTTACCTTTTGCATTAATTAAAAAAATGATGTTAACAACTAAAAAATACTAATAAATTAAAAATTTCAAATAATTAAAACTTAATAATTCTCACATAGTATTTGAACAAATTCAGGAAAATCTGTTATTGCATATAATTGACCTCATTACTAGAAATTATTGTTGCCTATTTTTTAACTGCTCAACTTAAATACTGCACAAATATAAATAGATGAAGAAAAATGTATATCAATTTTTAATTATTCCTATTGAAGAAAAAATTACACTGATTAAACCTGCAACCATTTTGGGTATATATACTCAATATATGGTGCAACCTTTTCACAATTAGGTAAAACATAGCTTTAGGTTGCTTTGTACCCTTCATTTGTCATACATCTTTTCTTTACTCTTCCAAATGCTTTTCCAGGGGGCTTGAAGATAGATAGCTTGTCCATAGAGAATTATCTTCTACCGACACATGACCATAATTTTGAGGCACATTTCTAATCATTGTATTAATATGATCCTCAATTTAAAAATAACAAAAAGATGATGCTTCTTCTACTAAAGATACCTTGTTTCTAATATTCAATTTCAATTTACAAAGATACCTACAACCAAAATGGTAGGTTTCAATTATATTAAATTACAATATTACTTTATGTTTGAAATAATAAAACATAATGATTTATATGTATATACCTATCTAAAGGATAAATCCACCTATATTGTACTGGCCTTGCTATCCTTGCTTCATATGCCAAATGAAATGACAAATGCTCCATTGAGTCAAAAAAGCTCGATGAGTATATCCATTCAAGCTTACAAAGAATAACTAGTATGTCATTATGTAGCCTCACCATATCATCTATTTTGATTATGGTGGTATAATTAGCTATTTGAAGAAAAACTAACTTCTATAAGGACCTTCCAAACACTTAGGGGAAGTAATTCACGGAATGAAATTAGTTTTAATCTATGCATAAATACATAATAGTCATGACTTTACATTCCAAATAACTTAAGATTCTTCATATCCACAGATCTACCCATTTTGACACATATCTATCAGAGAATTTGAAATTTTTAACTCATTCACACAATATCTATCTTGGCTACTTATCAAGTGGGTAACAAGCTTTATATAATTTTTTTATTGTCTCGTTAAGTTTAAATTCAAGATGGCGATAGTAATCATTCAACTCTTGTCTTGATTTTAAAGTGTATTTTGTTTTCCATCTATATTAAGCATAGTGTTGAAAACATTGTCAAACAGAATTTTTTCAATATGCATTACATCCAAGTTATGATGAATTAAATTGGACTTCTAATAGGTCACATCCCAAAAAGTACTACATTTCCTCCATCCAAATATATTGCATATTGGTCTATTAATTCTAATAGTATCCTTTTCAGTCATTGTCTTTTGACCCAAACACTGAATCTCTGACAAAATTTTATTTACTGAATGAACAGCTAGTGCAACTATCATCACTATTTTGTTTTTTTGAAATGCATTTTCATTTCTACGGAATGAATGATTCCTAGGTAGAAACTTATGATGATTATCAAACCATAATGGTTTACCACTTAATTTGAGGGTAAATGCATCTGAATTTTTCATGCAATATGAACATTCAAATCATTTTGCAGTACTCCAATCAAACAACATTGAATATGAAAAAAGTCACTTACCATCCACATAAGGGCCACCCGCATAATAAAATTTTACTTCATTGAGATATCATATGTATTCACATCAACATCCCACAAATTATTTAACACTACTATATGGAGCTGTAAGAAAACATCTAGCATGTCTTTCAGATTTTTTGGCCCTGGAACCAATATTGACAAAAACATATATTGCTCCTTCATACACAACCACGAATTAAAATTATAAGGTGTCACTATCACTAACCATGTTAAATAGTATTGTCCAGATTGGCCAAATGGTTGAAATACATCAGTGTCGAGACCCAATCTCACATTTTGACTTTTAGCTGCAAAATCTTGATGTATATCATTAAAATACTTCCAAGGAATTGAATCTAATGGATTACGAATAGACCCTTCTTCAACCTCATGCTCAAAATGTCACCTCATATCATTTGCTGTAGCATTTGATGCATATAGTCTCTGTAATCAGGAATTACAGGAAAGTAATACATCTTCTTTAATGCAACTTTTATCTTTGTCCCATATCTGCAATACAAGGTGCCTTATTAAACTGAAAATGATCACAAAAATTACTGCTAATTAAATCACTATCACCACCTCAATATAACATACATTCATTGAAACAACAATTTTCTATTGGTAGACCCATACCTAATAGTAACTTCTTAGTTTTGTAAAAGTTGTTCGTGACAAAATTATTATTCAGAATAATCTCTTTCATCAGTTCTGTTACCTGATCAAATAATTTCTCAAACATATGTTTTTCTAACTTCATGCTCATTAGTCGAGCCACAGGTGACAATTGCAAATGTGTTTTACAATGGGGCCACAACTAATTATCTACAACTTTAAGCACTTCATAAAATTTTTGAGCTTCAGTATTTGGTGGTTCATCCATGTGATCCATATTGAAGAAAGCACCAGCAGCTTCCATGATCATTCTATGGTATTTGTTTGATGTTTCTTCACAACATGCAAATGATTCAATATCCTTTTTTTGGTCAATGTTAAGAGCCATTGTACTTTCCCAATGATAAATCCAAACAAAATAATTTGGTACTAAGCCATATTTAGAGAAATGATATTTTATAGTGTTTACATCATAAAAAGAAATATTCTGACACTTGCGGTTGTTACATGGACACTTAATTTTTTCTCCATCAATCCATTTCGATTGACTACACACAAAGTTGATGAATGTTTCAAGCTAACTCAAAATTCTTGATTCAAAATTTCATTCATAAACTTTTTGGTCATCCACTAATGATCTAAACTCATTTTGCCCTATTTTATTTACAAAGAATTATGCTCAATCATTATTTGAATAAAACATATAATTACTTCAAAATATACTACTTATTAAATAAAATTAATTATAGATGATTATTTAAAGATTAAATATTGTGAATATCGAGGCTATGCATTTGCAGAATCTGCATTAATAGATAATGCATTTTTTTAGAATGACAAGATTAATAGATATCACGCTATTACTAGATAAAGGGAGAAAAATATGTGAATAGACAAGAAAGGAAAGCAAAAAATAAATAAATTGAAAATTTGAAGGAGTAAGCTTCTCACACCTCAATGATGATCAAATAATATAATTTTTACTATGATTCTACTCAATCTTTGAATATATAAAAAATAATAAATTAATGGAATTGATATCCAATTTCAAGAACTCTTGGCAAATAAATTAATGAAGAATTAAGACATGAACAAAAACATATTTGGAATTGAAAACATATCATACAAAGTGTGCAACTAGAAAACATAGATATGAATCAAGCTACAATTATAGATTCCTAGCCTTACAAATTTAAACTAATTAGACAAAAAATTACATATCATTAGTATTAATATTATTTGTGGAAAACTACAATCAAAGGATAGTTTGGAAATTAAAACTTACATACACCTCAATTAATATCTAATCAATATGAAGGATGGGAAATTATTAATTTAGCAAAACTTATTGATATAACCATCACTTATATACTTGTGATTAATGATTTTAGTACATGTAATGAATTACTATGAACTTCAAAATTAAAATTGTGTGCATGAGGAGGATCTTCGGGCATATATTTACTTTTGGTAATAACTTCACTTTACACGATAACATTCACATACAAATATCTACTATATAATTTCAATGGAAAATGAAATATTCGATATTAGTTAAGGTAGAAGAAGAATTTCAAATTAACAACTACAAAATTAAAACAAACCCTTAGCAGTTATAATGATCTTGTCGACACTAAAAATAAAAATGTTAAATATTATTTAATTTTAATTGAGAACTATAAAAAAATTATAAAATAATATTGTTGTTGTATTTCAATGATTTACAATAATTATTTAATAAGCATATGATAATATTTTAACAATTCTCATTTATTAGTAATAATGTTTGATAATACTCAAAATTCAATTAGAATAACAAAAACAAAGTATTTTGATGCATTCCGATGATATACAAATGTATTCCATATATATATATTGATGAATTATATTTAATTTGATCTATTACAATTTTTTTAAAATGTAACAAAATTTTCAATATGAATAAATAGTTTATATTAAAATTTAATTAAGTTCATTGATACTTGATGTGTTTGTTAATATTCATGTCTCAGTTTTTTTTAATGAATTTAACTGAGCTTGGATATTTATCAATATTTTGTAACATTATTCCACATGTGTTCAATAAAATATATATATTCACACAAAAAAAACAATATATATATATATATATATATATATATATATATATATATATATATATATATATTTTTATAAACATCAATTAAATGAATATGTATATATATTTACACATCAAAAACCAAAGGCTCAATAAACTAATTCTTGAGATAGATGTGAGCCTCCTTGGAGGTTGTAAGTTCAATCTCCACACGCTACAAAAAAATTGCCAGGAAAAAAAATTATGCCTCATATAGTTATATTATAATTATTTAGAGTTTTATAAAGTTATAAAAAAATATATAAATAGTTATACACATAGTTAAACATAATGATGTATGTTGCTATACAGTAATTATAAATATACTTATATGTGGTTATACATATAGATATACTTATATTTATAAATATAGTTATATATATATTTAAATATTGTTTTGTATAATGTTATTGTAGTTATAGATTTAGTCAACGATAATTATTTATAGTTATATGTTCTTATACCTATATTATATATAGTTAAAAATAGAGTTATATGTAGTTACATGAATAGTTATATATAGATATATTCTTACAAGTAGTTATAAGTAGTTATACATAAATATATACAATGTTATAAACAAATATTAAGATTATATTATATGAATACATATATGTATATATAGATACAAATATAGTTATATTTAATTATATAGAGTGTTACATAGTTATACAAATATTTATATATATTTATACACATATAGTTATAAATATGTATGTAGTTAAAGATATAATTATATATAATGTTTTTATAGTTATACATTTAGTAAAATACAATTATATATTGCTATATATTATTATACATATTGTATATTTTGTTAGAAATATTGGTATATAGAATTATACATATATTTATAAATTATTATATAGTTAAAAAAAAAGTTATGTATAATTATAAATATGGTTATAAAAATAGTTTACATAATTATAAATATAGTTATAAATACTTTTTTATATAGGCATATGATTATATAATCATAAAAGTGTTTAGATATAATATTTGTGCTTACAATATTTTTTTAAATGTTACTTACATATAATTATATATGTGTAACACTTTTATAAATTTTATATAGTATATATATCACATTTATATAAACATTATAAATATTATATATTTAAATAAAAATTAAAATGTCATTTAAATGTTTACAAAAATGTATAAACATTTTATATGTTATATAATTGATAAATAAAAAATTATATAAATGGATAGGTTTATGTAAATGGTATATAAATATTTATAAACAATAATACATATATATATATATATTGATATATAACATTATATGTTTATATAAACATATCAGTCTTTATATATAATATAATACAGTTATATATATTAAAGTATAGACATTTATATATAATGTCAACCGATTAAATAAATGCATAAAAGTTTTATATATAATGTTATTTGTTTATAATTATTTTAGAGACAACAAAAATAGAACCCATAAGCATTAAGTATATTTTTTATGAAAGTTGCAGAAGCAGAAAACATCAAGCATTATTTATTTTCAAAAGTTACAGAAGGAAAAAACAATATGCAAACATTTAGTATTTAAAATCAATAAAAATCTAAAATTTAAACAATAAAAGAACAAAGTATACACTGACCATTTATTGTATCATTAATGGTGTAGTGTCAAAATCTAATAAGTAATATGAAAATAGATGAAAAAAGAAGGAAAATTGGGGAAAAATAAAAAAAAAAAGTTTACTCGAATATTCTGTAAAAACAAAAATCAGCCAGTGGTAATCAAATTGAGAGAGACAGAGATATGTATATAGTATTCCAGATGTGAAGAAAAATGATAATATTACCTGGTAACAAGAAGAGGTAGATTTTGTAGGTTGCTCCCATAAGCTCATTTCGCTTCTCATATCTTCATCATTGAAAGATAGAAAAAATGTTTAGTGCTTAATGCCTTAGCATTTTGTTTTTCAAAGAAACGATATATAAATACTAAACTAGAAGTAAATATATGATACAAAAATATAAGAGTAAATAAAAATTATAAAAAATAAATAATTTAAATAAAATTAATGAAATAGATTTTTATTTAACTATAAATGATATTATTTCATAAATAAATAAAATAATATTATATAATATCTTCTAGTGTTTATTAAAAAAATACTTCATGTGTTTTCTTACTATTTAAAAAAAGTTTTTAAAAATATTACTAATGATATTTTTTTGTTCTCAATACAATTAAAATTATTTTTAGCCCTATTAACACTTTTTAAAATCACTACCAAGCTTATCCTATGTTGATTTTAATTGAAGTTTAACTTGTGCCTCTACTAAAATTTATAAGAATTAAAATATTGAGTAAATTATTATAGTAAATTAAAAAGAAAATAAAAAATAATATTAAATTTAAAATAAAATATGTAATCTTAAAACAACAAATAATAAATAAATATTAATATTTTAAAATCTAAACAAGGTAAATATGAACGATAACCTAATTGGTGGCCAACCAAAATAGCATCAAGGAGGCAGTATTTTATGTATTTTTTGAAACATGAAGTATCATGAATCATAACCTAATTAGTGTTCTTTCAATTTGAAGACCTCATGTTGTGTTAGCATTTGTTGCAATATTTGTATCATGCTTTCAGTTTTTGTCGAAGAATGGAATATATGATTTTTGAAATTGGTTTGATGATCTAACTTGATAATTTTGATCAATCACACACAAGATAATTTTTTTCCATGTATTTTTTGAAAAGTTTAAGCTCACTATTCTTACCATTTGTTAATATTAGGTATCCACTTTAGCAGGTGATAGGAGGAACTGTGTACCTAGGATTGACTTTAACAGCCGAGAAAAAATGGAAATTAGCTTTTCGAATCTACTGCTCAACAAATTTCTTATTGTATATCAATCAGATATCTGCTAGTAATCTTTTTAGAGTATATTTTATTATTTTATTTTTCTTATGTTATAATTACATGTTGATTATTTAATACCATGATACTGAATTTGTTCAATTTTTCTATATCTGTCGAGACTGTTAGTTTATTCACTGGACCTAATTTTGTCTACCTTTGCCCTATGGGCAACTTTTCTTTTGACCAAGGTTAGTATGATTAAGTGTCAACTTTTTGTCTTCCTTTCATTTTTAAACTAAAGTTTGATTTGATGCTATTACTTTTGTAATACAAGAAGTTAAAGGTGTTGGTGCTGAGCTAACAACATCAACTTTTTTGGCATTGGTAAATCATAGAAGCATTGTTAATTCTGTAGCATGTTCGAATGTAAATATTCTGAAAAAATATGCATAAATTAAATTATAGATATTTAAAAATTGGAAATATGTTGGTGAACCTTTATGTACAACACCATAAACCATGAAAAACAATTTACCGATAATCTCAACTTCCATTCAAGTTGGCATACATACAACATAAATACCAAGCTTACTTGAGAAAGAATTGATATTAGGATTATATAAAATTTTTATGAATGCTAGCTGATCGCAAATAATGCATAGGATGAATTGTTAGTATTCTCTTATATATTATTGTTTAAATTATTGTTTAACACAATATATTTTATTTATTCATGAACAATTTAATTCAAAGCAAATCATATATTTTATAGTTTATGATTCAAAGGAGTTTACAAGTGATCGAAGTTTTGACTTTTTATTATGCTTGTGTTAGAGATGATATTTTGGGTTATGCCAAAATAATTATTAGTTTAATTGGCAATTAAGTTCGGCAAAACTAATATCTCAGAGAGTTTGGTTGCTCACATTGATTTAGTAGGCCAAAAATACTCAACCTAGATAATTGTTGCCTAGTTTGCAAGTGAATAACGACTCAGGTTGTGCTACTTGAATTGTCAAGTTGACATTTTTTTTTATTAAAATATAATACATTTTTATATTATCAAGAGATATTACTTAAAGATTTTATTTTAAAAATTATAAAAATTATTAATCTTTTGCTTAAAACTTATATCCAACTCAAATTAGAATACTCATATAATCAAGAATATTCATAATTAGTGAAAGAATTGTGGAGTTTTGCTATTCTTTCACACATTCAAATAAATATATGTGCAACTAAGAGAATAGTGATTTGCATAATGATGTTATACTAAAGCATGTTTCTCATGCTATACAATTCATTTAATTTTCTATTTGAAAACTTTACAAAATATATAGTAGATTCTTAATTAATTTATAGTTTCAAAATATAATAAATTATTATTAACCGTCCAAATTATAAGAAAATAAAATTCACGCCCAATTAATAGTCTAAATTAAAAAAAATTTCAAGTCCATGCTCAATAAATAAATTAGAATTAAAACACATGAGTGTTCTGTTTGTGTTTATTGTATAATCTTGATAAAATTAAATTCATTAAATTTAATATTGTTCATGTTTTTTTATCACAACCTCCTTAATTTTGATAAAAATAAAGAAAAAATTAATTTTTTTCATGTAAAAAAAACCATCCTCAATTAAAATATAAAATATGATCTACTCATGGTGATGCTGATTAATAATTTTTTTTTGCTAGTCTAATATTGTTTAAAAATAATTTGTTATTGTTGTTAGATATTATTAGACGTAGGGAAAATTATTTAATGTTGCATTAGAATAATCTTAAAAAAAATACCTAATCATATTAAAAAATACATCAAAATAAAAGATTTTTACTTTCAGGTAAACTCAAAAAATACTTTTATTCTTTCTGTATATTTCATGTTTTGAAAAAAAAATAAAAACAAAAAATCTATTTTCAAAAACACTATAGCATGTGAGGTATATTGTTTTGGAAAATAGTATGCCTAATTTGTAGCAATATAATATTTATATAAATCTTATAAACACATAACATTATATATAAACATTTATACATTTATATAATTGTATGCCAATATATATATATATATATATGGTTATACTTTAATATATATAAACATATAACATTATATATATACATTGATATATTTATATAAACCTAAAATGTTATATATAAATATTTATACATATGTATAAATGTTTATAAATATTTATACAATATCTACATAACACTATCCATTTAAATAATTGTTTATATAACATTTATATAACATATAAAATATTTATACATATATATAATCATTTATATAGCATATAAATTTTTATATATAAATATAATATGTATAATGTTTATATAAATGTGATATATATACTATATAATATTTATAAAAGTGTTTACATATATATATATGTGTGTGTGTGTGTGTGTGACATTTATAAAAATATTTTAAACACAACATTATATCTAAACACTTATACATTTATATAATCATTAGCCATTATATATAAAAGTTTATACTTTAATATAAATGTGAAATTGAAAGAATAGTGATGTGCAATATGATGCTTGTATGCATACCCAAAAGATTATCTCTATAATTTATATATCATATAAAGAAATGATACATCATAGAGGGATATTAGTAGTTTTATCTATAAATGAGGCAGAGTATTATTAGGTATTGAGGGTGACAAGACAATTATCATTGTCATTTAGGAGTCTTCATAGAGCTCCTCTATCATGATGCTTACTTTAAAGTAGTAAACAAATCTTTTTTAAAAAAATTGTTGTTGATACTTCTCATTTATTATGTGTCATAGTTATAGTAACTCATCTTTTTACTTAGATGTATAATTATTAATTCAGAAGTTAATAATCATAGTATAGAAAATTATTTTTTGCTTAATATTTTCTACTTGTTTTTTTAAAATATTAAAATAGTTTTAAAAAAATTATCTAAACCCATTTATTATAGTAATATACAAGTTAAATTTGGATGCTTTTATCTTTTTTAAAAAATTTTTGGATTTATTTGTAGTATTATTTTTATGAATTATATTTTTAAGTAATAAATTTTTAATTTTATTTTTTTGGATAATGTTAAGATTATATATTTTTTAAATTTTATGGTCAGATATTTTATTAGTTGTTTGAATATTATTGATATGTTACTTATTAATTATTTACTTGGTTATTTTTTTTTTTAATTGGGATGTTATAAATTTTGGATGGTTATACATTTATGCAATTTATCAATGGTTATATGAAATAATATGTATTTTTTAATAAATGAATTAATATTAAAATTTAATTACTAATTAATAGTTTTTATGGTTATTATTAATATTATTTATTTTCTCCAATGTTTTAACCATAAATTAATTTTTTTATTTCTAAAATTTATTTGATTAATTTATAAATAGTATTATGAAAAATAACAATAAATATTTCATAAATTATTAAGCATAAATTTATCTATTTATGAAATAATATAATTAATGGTTAAATATAAAATAATTTCATTTTCTAATATTTTCCATCTCTTACCCGTCTCTCCCCTGTCTGGTCATCTCTACATAATTAGGTTAGTTCACCTCTAAAAAACCTTCGAGTCTTAGAGCACACTACCATCGCACCATCATTTTGAATAACCATATTAAACAAAGAATGTCTCTCTCTCTCTTTCTCTGTGTTTTTTTGTTTATTTTAATTATAATTTAATGAGAAATTAATAATGGGTTTTGCAAATTTAAAATCAGCAGTGAGCTAAATGGTGCTTTTTTGTCGAGGTCAAATGTGTTAATGATAAATTGGTAGAGTGAACTTTTTTTTAAAGATTATTTTTTTAAGGTTTAATGAATTTCAAATCAACTAAAAGTGTGCTATCATTGAAAGTATGAAATAGAAGGACAAGAGAGCGAGAGATATAGGAGAAATAAGAGAGAGATTTTTTATTACTTCAAGACTCATACAAAGGCTCCCTATTTATAGGGTTTAATGCATGAATATATATTAAATGTACCAATGAATACATATTAATCCATGCCAATTAATACTCATTAATCTATGAATAATAAGAGTCACAAGAATATCAATAATCAAGAAATTGATGGA
Source organism: Sapria himalayana (assembly GCA_029783825.1). Lineage (NCBI taxonomy): Eukaryota > Viridiplantae > Streptophyta > Magnoliopsida > Malpighiales > Rafflesiaceae > Sapria > Sapria himalayana. Next base: position 1,136,409 of record JAREIK010003832.1, read on the forward strand.
AAGTTTATGAACATCCATAATATTGTTCATAATACTCCGCCCTTGGATGCCCATGATACTGCCTCATTAAAAACCTTTACAAAAAATACTAGTGGGACAAAACCATGGTAAAGGAAAAAAGAGTATAGTATAAAAAATTTACTCCTCTTCGCAACATCACTTTAAATCTCTGAGCCTACGCATTCCAGTGCTATGAACTAGCCTTTCAAATGTTAAGTAGGTAGAGCCTTGGTGAATAAATCTACTAGATTATTAGTTGAACAAATTGATTGAACATCAATATCACATTTCTTTTGTAGATCATGAGTGAAATAAAATTTTGGAGATATATGTTTTGTTTCATCCCCATTAATGTACCCATTTTTTAATTGAACAATGCATGCAACATTATCTTCATACAAGGTCATAGGGACCTCCTTGCTAAAAGACAAACTACATAACCCTCGAATATGATGTATTACAGATCTTAACTAAACATATTTTCTACTTGCTTCATGAATTGCTAAGATCTCTACATGATTAGATCTAGCGGGTAATTAATTATTCATAAAATGTCATGAAATGGCTATATCACCACATGTGAACAAATAGCCTATTTTGTGATCAATTATTATGAGGATCAGACATATATCCCACATCTACATAACCAATTAATTATGCTTTGGGTACATTGAGATAAAATAGGCCCATATCCATCGTACCTTGAAGATACATCACTATATGTTTAACTCCATTCAAATATCTTCTTGTTGGACAAAAACTATATCTTACTAACAAATTTATAGAAAATGATATATCAAGTCGTCTGTGACTTGCAAGATACATTAGTGCTCCATTAACACTAAGATCAAGAAGCTCTTCATCATCCATCCGAGGTCAAAAAGGATCTTTATTCATATCTAATGACCTTACAACCATTAGAGTGCTCAATGGATGGGCATTATCATTAAATAATTGTTTTAACACCTTTGATATATAAGCTGATTGATGAACAAAATTCTTTTCTCTAAGTGTTCAATCTGCAAACCAAGGCAAATTTTTGTTTTTTTGAGATTTTTTATCTCAAATTCGTTCTTTAAGTTGCCTATTGCTTATGAAAGCTCATTCGTAGTTCCAATAATATTTAAGTCATCAACATAAACTACAATTATAACAAACTCAGATCCAGATCTTTTAATAAATACACATAGACAAAGTGGATCATTTTTATACCCTTTTCATAATAAATATTCACTAAGACAATTATATCACATGCATCTAGATTACTTCAATCCATATATAGATTTGCATAATTTTATCTAGTAAAGTCCTCGAGGAGTTGAATTATGTGTTGCAAGCAATTTTAATCATTCTGGGATTTTCATGTAAATGTCACTATTAAGTGGTCCATATAAATAAGCCATAACTACATCCACTATAGAGGAATACTTCTCTTCATAATCAATGCCAGATCCTTGAGAGAATTTTTGTCCAACTAATCGTGCCTTATATTTGACAATTTTTATTTGTCGTGTCTCATTTTCATACAAATACTCATTTGTATCCTCCATGTTTGACACCATCATGTCTATGTACAATAGAATCAAAATTTTGGTGTTTTGAAAGAGAATTCAATTCTACTTCAATTACATCTTTCCATTTTTCTAAATCATCTCTCTGTCTATATTCCTTGACAGAATTTGGCTCAAGGTTCTTATTGTCATTAACAATGTTAAGTGACATATTATAAGCAAATATTTTATCGACAACAATTATATTCTGATTCCACCTTTGGCTAGTTGTGACATAGTTTATCAAGATCTCTCGATTGTCACAAGTTTCAGGTACCTGAATTTTTTCTATAATTACAACTGAGACTCTTCTAGAGCTATCAATTCCTTACCTTGATTCTTTGATCCTTTTCTTTTCCGAGGATTTTTATCTTAGGAACCAACTGGTTGACCACATTTCACTAATGCTTTAGGTTCATTAGCAATAGATTGTCCTACCAGGACTTCAATTCTAATTGGAGCATTAGCAATTGGCATGTAAGATATAGATACTCTCTAAGGATTGGCAAATACATCTTGCAATTATTTTGCTAAATTTTGCAAATGAATAATATTTTAAACTTCTAGTTCACATTCCTTTGTGTGAGGGTCAAGATGAGACAACAACAATTGATTCTAACTAATAACTTTTTCTAACTATTTATTTTCATTCTTTAGAGTTGGAAAATCTGATTCATCAAAATGACAAACAAAAAAATGAGCCATAATTAAATTTCAAGTTGTTGGCTCTAAATATTTGATTATAGATGGAGATTCATATCCAATATGTATTCCCACTCTTCTTTGGGGACTCATCTTAGTGTATTGTTGTGGAGTAATCAGAACATATACCACACACCCAAAAATTCTTAGATGGAAAATATTTGGTTCTCGACAAAAACTAATTGTAACGGAGAGAACTCATGATAATTTATTGGTCTAATACAAATGAATACAACTATATACAAAATAGTATGGCCCCAAGCAGAAGTTGGGAGCTTCATCCTTATTAGTAATATCCTTGTAATCAATTGAAGCCATTTAATAGATGATTCTGCAAGACCATTTTGTGTATGAACATATGCTAAAGGATCTCAAACAGTTGTTCCAATAGACATATAATAATCATTAAAAGCTTGGAAAGTGAATTTTCCAGAATTATCAAGATGAATTGACTTAATCAGATAATCTAGAAAATGAGCCCATAACCAAATAATTTGAGCAAAAAATCTAGCAAATGCTCTGTTATGTGTTGATAACAAACAGACATGTGACCATCTCATTGATGTATCAATCAAAATCATAAAATATCGAAATGGTTCACATGGTGGAGGAATAGGCCCACATATATCACCTTGTATATGTTGCAAAAATGGAAGGGGTTATGTCCTTATATTTTCCGGTGAATACCTTATAATTAACTTCTCTTGAGAATAAGCAGCACTTGAAAACTCATTGGATAAAAAATCTTTTGATTTTTAAGTGAATATCCACTTGAATTTTTATTTATTCTCTATATCATTATAGACATAGGATGTCCCAATCAGTCGTGCCAAACAATAAAATTATTTTGATCAGTAAACTTTTGGTTTACTATGGCATGTGTCTCATTTGTGTTTATGTTGTGTAGTACAAACCAAAAAAAAAGGTAATTTTCTCAATATATATTTTTTTACCTGAGACAAAATTAGTAATATATAAATACTCAGTGTTATATTTATTCATAGTCTAAATATGATATCCATTTCGTCGAATATCTTTAAAACTCAATAAATTTCTTTGAGACTTTGTAAAATATAATGCATCATCAATATAAATTTTTGTTGCTCCGGGTAACAATATATTATCTCTTCTAAAGCCCTCAATCAATTTTTCACTATCCAATAGTGTATTTACATCTAATCCTTGCATTATTAAAAAGGAAAAAAAAATTATATTTAATTATAGTATGTGTTAATGCACTATCTGCGAGACATATGTCATTATCACCGATTGAAGATCCCACAAGATGAGTTTTTATATTCTTCAATATATCTCTTGAAAATCCAATGGAGCTTCATTCTGATAATGTATTATTAAATTGAAGGATAAGAGAGTGAGAGATATAGGAGAAATAGGGGAGAGATTTCTTATTCCTTCAAGTATATTGTGACTCATACAAAGGCTTCCTATTTATAGGGTTTAATAAATGAATACATATTAAATGTATTAATGAATATATATTAATCCATGCTAATTAATACACAGTAATCTATGAATAATAATTGTCACAAGAATATTAATAGTCAATAGATTAATGGAACATTTATGGACATCCATAATATTGTTCATAATAGTGTGAACTTTTTTTATTTTAATGATTCTTTTTTTAAGGTTTAATGGATTTCAATTCAACATAAAATGTGCTAGGTTTGAAATTCGAAGAAGAATAGTAAAATAGGATGAAGAAAATAATAATAAGAGGAGAAGAATAACAAGGTACTATAATTTTTTAAATTCAAGTTATATCTTATATTTTAATTTATGGGTTTTTATATTTTAGAATTTTTTTTTTGTAGAGAAGATGAATATGAAGAACCTGTGGAAAATTTTTTACTAATCAGGTTTCTATGGTTATAGTGTGAAACTCTTATATTTTTTTCAAAGAAGAAAGTACAACTTAACCGTTATAACCTTAAATTTTGTTGTCATTGCTCATGTTGATAAGTTGTCGAGGCTATAATTTTTGTTGGTAGATGATGATGAATTCTCTTTAGGTTTTTTTTTTCTTAATAAATCATATTTTTTTGTCTTTAATTAGGTACCCAATAAATTACATAGTAATTCTATTCTGTTAAGATTGTAGATGCTTTAATTAATTTATTTGGCCTGATATTAATTATTGTTTAATAGTACTATTAAAAAAAATTGACTACACTAAGTCTTTATTATATATATCTAATATTGGCTGGTAGAATCAAAGCACACTTGATGGAGAAATGGGGGGGGGGGGGGGGGGGTGTAGAAGGCTAAGAACCCAAGTGAGACTATACATTATTGTAAGCGGGGGAACAAACATTGTACATAATTTTTTCAAAGTATTTTATTATATACCATGCATTCTCAAAGCACACTAGCCATGCATGGTCACTTATTTAGTGTATACATTTATAATAAGTAATTATTCCATCATTATACAATGGTAACATTAGAAATATGATAGATAATTTGATTAGCAATCGAGTATACCCTTCTATTTTTTTAAAAATGTGCATTGAGTATATATATCCAAAGTAGTAGATGAGGGGTGCATTTGAAGTTGCTTATTTAGTACAGTCTATGTTGTTGTACATGCACACTATTTATTGTTTACAATGAAACATGTATACTAATATACTTATGTACACAAAAAATTGCCAATTTATTTGTCACACATACAAAAAATTAAAAAGTATAAAAGATAATATTGTACAACTAAATGAAAAAACAATCAAACAAGATGAAACACGTCATTTAATAATGGCTTTCAAAATTTTGACTATGATCTAATGTTGATTCTAAGATTATTACTAAGAATCGATATATCAAAGTAAAGTTTTTTAATAAAAATTGTTTATTGGATTTAAATCTCCATATGAAAAAATATCTTTAATATTAGTGTAATATTTTAATTTTTTATTATTCTAATAGTATATTTTTTGTTAAATTCAATATTTAGCAATAAAAAATTAATGAAAAACAAAAATTAAAAATCATCATTAATGCAAAATATGATACTCTTGATATATGATACTCTTGATATATGATACTCTTAATATAGGATATGTTTTACTTTTATTTATTTTCTTTTCAGCTATTTTAGATTTAGCATTTGTTAATAAATTTTTGTGTGAAATTGATGATACTCTTGATATATGATACACACACACACACACACACACACATTCATGTATAGTTTTTTGTTTGTATGTGTATCATTGTATTTTTTGTCATATATATATTTGCAACATTTTGTTTTGGTGTAAGCTTATAATATTAGTATATTAAATAATTTTATAAATTGTATGCAATTATAGCCATGTTATTGTTTGATAAAATTAATTAACCTATTTTAGAATCTTTTAAAAAAAGTGATGTGGCCATTTGGTTGATTTTCTCGTGGATTATTTGGGCATTGTGAAAAATAGCCCTCTCAGGCTGCTCTTGCCAAATGTTGCTTTATTTTAATCGTTTCTTTTATAAAATAATACTTTTATGGGTTCATTCTTCTCATAATAGATTATAATGGGAATTAACATATTATGTGAGCTAATAACCATAATAAAAAATGAAAATAGGCTTTTCAATACAAAAAATTAGTTTCTTAGTTAAATATCTAATCGGTAAAAGTATATAAGTGATGATCATATCTATAATTTTTGTTAAATTAAAAAGTTGCTATCCTTCGTATCGTTTAAGTTTGAATTGATGTGTATGTAAATAATCTTTAAGTAAATTACTAAAAAATTAGGATTAAGTTCTTTTGCACTACTATTTTTGGAAGTTCTTTTGTTCATAAAATGGTGTGTTCTTAGGCTGCTACTTCAATTAACTATTTATTTATGAATATCTTTGGCCTTAAATCTTGGTGTTTAAGTCATGTGTCTCTTTAAAATTAAGCTTTAGTTTTACTAGATTACATTCGTCCATTTCTAATCTTTATCTTGTTAATAAACATTAAGTAGGATGTGATAGAATTGCTAAGAGATCTTTAGTCAACTAGTTTTGCTTAATTCTCATTCTTCTCATCTCAATCTATTTTCTTTAGCAAACTTTCTTTTGATTGAAGTTTTCCACAAACTATGTTAATGTTAATGTCTCTAATTATTTGTATCTTTAATTAGTTAAAATCTATAATGCTAAGAATCTGAAATTGCAAGCTACTTCACATCTATGTTTTCTAGTTTAATACTTTGTATGATATGTTTTCTTGTCCAAACCTTTTATTTTTCATGTCTAAATTCTTCATTAATTCATTTGCATAAAGTTTTTGGGATTGGATCTTCATTCCTTTTATTTTGCCTTTCCTATTTATTTTTATATTTAAAGATTGAGTTGAATCACAGTTGAAATTTTGATCATTGATCTTCATTGAGAAGTGAGAAGCTTACTCCTTCAAACTTATAATTCCATTTTTTTGCATCCCTTTCTTGTGATTTCACTTGGTTTTTGTGTTCTCCTAATTCTTTCCTTTTTGTGTTGCTTTGATTGGTGCACTAGAAAAGACATGCTCTCTTCATATAGCAATATTGTGATATCATTTCAACTTTAGCATGCTAATAAATTATCTATTTCTTCATGTAGATTCTACGAACACATTGCCTAGATATTCACGATATTTTGCCTTTGCATATTCATATGTAAGTGATTTTATTTAATTAATTATATTATTTGAAGTCATTGTATGTTTCATTTAGAATTATGATTTAGCATAATTCTTTGTAAATATAATAGAGCAACATGAGTTCAATTGATTAGTGGATGTACAAAAGGTTTATAAATGGAATTTTGAATAAATATTTTTTGAGTGTGCTAGAAACTTTCATCAACTTTGCTTGTAGTCAATCGAGATGGAAAGACAGAGATAAAATTAAGTGTCCATATAATAATCATAAGTGTCTGAATATGTCTTTTCGTGATGTAAACACTATTAGATACCATGTGGCTAAATATGGTTTTGTACCAAATAATTTTGTTAGGATATATCAAGGGAAAAGTACAATGGCTGTCACCATTGACCAAAATGAGGGTATTGAATCATATGTATGTTGTGAAGAAGCATCAAACACATACCATAGAATGGTCATGGAAGCTACGAGTGTTGATTTCAATATGGATTACATGGATGAACCACATTATCCTAAAGCTGAGAAATTTTATGATATGCTTAAAGTGGTAGATAATTGGTTGTGGCCTAATTGTAAAACACATTCGTAATTGTCACTTGTGGCTTGACTTATGAGCATGAAGTCAAAAAATTATATGTTTGAGAAATTATTTGATCAGGTGACAGAACTAATGAAAGAAATTGTTTTGGATAATAATTTGGTCACAAACAAGTTTTACAGTACTAAGAAGTTATTAGGAGGTAAGGGTCTACCAGTAGAAAAATTTGATTGTTGTTTTAATGGATTTATGTTATATTGGGATGGTGATATTGATTTAATTAGATGTAAGTGTTGAGATCATCCTCGGTTAAAGAAGGCTCCTCGTATTGTAGAAATGAGATAGAAGATAAAAGTTGCATTTAAGAATATGTATTACTTCCCTTTAATTCCTCGATTATAGAGACTATATGCATCAAATACGACAGCAAATGATATGAGGTGCCATTCTGAGTATGAGGCTGAACAAGGGGCGATATGTCATTCATCAACTTCACTTTCTGAAAGTTGAAATGTGAGATTGGATCTCTACAATATTGGTTTTCAGCCATTAGATCAATCTAGAAACTAGTATTCTACATGGCCAATGAAAGTGACACCTTAGAATTTGACTCCATTGTTGTGTATGAAGGAGCAATATATGTTTTTGTCAATATTGGTTCTAGGGCAAAAAAATCCAAAATACATGTTGGATGTTTTTTTACAGCCTCTTATAGCAGAGTTGAATCATTTGTGGGATGTTGACATGAATAAATATGACATCTCAAAGAAGCAAAGTGTAATTATGCATGCAGCCCTTATGTTGATGGTATGTGATTTTTCTGCATATTCAATATTGTCTAGTTGGAGTACTATATGATGGTTAGCATGCCCATATTGCATGGACAAGTCTGAAGCTTTCACTCTCAAATTCAATGGTAAATAGTCATGGTTTAAAACCATTTTAAGTTTCTACCTACGAATCATCCATTCCGTAGAAATAGAACTACATTTCAAAAAATTAAAATAGTGACGATAATTTCACTAGCTATTCATTCAGGAGATGATATCTTGACAAAGATTTAGAGTTTGGGTCGAAAGAAAGTAACTGAAATTGATGATACTGGAACTAATGGACCAATATGCAAAATATTTGGCTAGAGAAAATATAGTATTTTTTGGGACTTGCCTTAATTAGAGGTCTAATTTAATCTGTCATAACTTGGATGTATTGCATATTAAAAATAATATGTTTTACAATGTGTTCAACCCTACCTAAATATAGATGAACAAATAGGACACTATAAAATCAAGACAAGAGTTAAATAATTGCTATTAGTGTCCTAAATTGAAATGGAATGAGGCTACAAAAAAATATCCTAAAGCTTGTTACACACTTGAAAAGAAGGCAAGACAGATATTGTGTGAATGGGTCAATATTTGAAATTCTATGATGGATATGTGTCAAATATTAGTAGATGTGTGGATATGAAGAAGCTTATGTTATTTGGAATGAAAAGTCATGATTGTCATGTATTTATGTAGAGATGAATACCAAATGCTTTCCGTTAAATACTTTTTCTGTGTTTGGAAGGTCCTTACAGAACTTAGTTATTTGTTCTTCAAATAACTAATCACAACCACAATCAAAATAGATGACATTGTGAGACTGGAGAATGACATACATCTCATTCTTTGTAAGCTTGAATGAATATTCCCACTGAGGTTTTTAACTCAATGAAGCATTTGTCGGTCCATTTGGCTTATGAAGCAAGGATAGCCAGGCCATTGTAATACATGTGTATGTATCCTTTTGAAAGGTAAATAAATATATGTAATTGTATTTTATTATTTCAAGCATTAATTAAAATTGTAATTTGATTTTATTTAAACATAACAAAATGGTTGTAGGTATTTTCGTAAGTTTAAATTGAATGTTAGGAACATACCAAAAGTTGAAGTTTCAATTTGCAATGCATATTATGTAGAAAAGCATTATTTTTTGTTCTTATTCTTTTGAGGACCATATCAATACAAAGAATATAAATATGCCTCAGAATGATAAATGTCATGAGCTGGTAGAAGAATATGAATCTGAGGACAAGTTATCTATCTTCAAGCACCCTAGAAAAACATTTGGAAGAGCAGAGAAAAGATGTATGACAGATGAATAGTACAAAGCAACTCCTAGCTACCTTTTACTTAATTGTGAGGAGGTTGCAGCATATATTGAGTATGTATACCCAAAATGATAGAAGGTTTAACCAAAGGATAATTTTGTCTTGAATAGTAATAATTAAAAATTAATATCCATTATTCTCCCTCTATCTATATTTGTGCAGTGTTTATATTGAGCAGTTAAAATAAAGGCAACCATCCATTCCTAGCCATAAGGTCGATTCTATGCTAGAATATAATTTGCGAATTAGTTCAAGAACTATGTGAGAATTATTAAGCCTTAATTTTTTGAATAATTTGATTAATTAGTATCTTATATTTTTTAACATCATTTATTGAATGTATGCAATAGACAAATGATCGTTAAAATGGAGATTCCAACATATTCAATTAGAATCTAAGTAAAGGCCCATTTTGATATGTGACATCCTATTCTGGGTATTTTGTCAATGAATATAAATTTCACAAAATAGTGTATTGTTCTTCTAAAGCAACTATGAATAGTGGTGTATGCATTAAAGGCTAAAGTTATAGTGTAAATGAGATTGATTATTCTGGTCAACTAGCAGAAGTTATTGAGTTGGAGTATCCTGAACTCCAAAATAATAGGATTATATTATTAAAATGTGAGTGGTTTGATCCAACATGAAATGTTGGTACAAAGATTCATTCGGATTATAAGCTAGTGGATGTTATCCATAAATGCAGAATTAATTGATATGAGCCATTTATTATGGTAGTTCAAGCCACTCAAGTATATAATTATACATATTCGAGTTTATCTCATGATAAGAGTGACTGGTGGGCTATTTGCAAAATCAAAGCTCGATCAAATTTTTAAGTACCAACATCTCAATGAAGAAGTTCAAACATAGCTATTGCATCAGCATTTCAAGAAGATGACATAATTAATATTGAGCCTGTCATGTAGATGTAGATTCAGAAAACTTATGTGACTCAAATGGTGGCCTAATAGATTTTGAAGATGATCATTTTCAATCTGAAGATGAGTTGGAACTTCCATTAGAATCAGATGGAATGTCAAAAGATCCATTAGAGGGTGATAATGATACCAATAATTAAACTGTTATAATATTATTAGAATATTATAATTTCAAAGACTTTATATATTTTGATTGAATCCATTTAGTGTGTGTTATTCTAAAATGCATGGTTATTCTTCATACAATATCAATTTATGTTTCCATTATATCTCTATTATGTGTTCATTGTTTTTCCTTTTTGTATAGTAGATGGCTTATAAAGGTCTTGGGCATGGTTGAGGTGAACGTGGATGCAGACATGGACGAGATTCATCTAGTATTTTATGTATTGTTGTACAATTAGTATCATCTCATACCCACCCTTTCTAGACTTCAACATCACCATCACCATCACCATCATTGACACCTTTACCATCACCTTTATCAGATATAAGATCACCACCCATTATCTCTCCTACACACACTTCTGATCCATCACCATCTTTTACACCACATTTTGACACCATTAGTTGTTCTCTAATTTATAGCACCATCGACATCATTAAATGTTGTGGCTTCATCTACAGGCAGTGCTAAGTTAGTAATAGAAATTATGGATGGGAGGTATAAAAAAATGTAAAAATTATTTTAATATAAATAGTATGATGTCCCTTTTAGTGGTTTGGTTTTTATATATAGTTATAATTGCTTATTTTCAATGTTAATTATTTATTTTTATAGTTTAATTCCATCTCACGAGTGTTTGGTTATAATTACAAAGTCTTTCAACAAAATGGTTGATTCCAAAGCATTATAGTGGAAAAAAGTTTCTGAATCAACAAAAGAGACTAACTTTTATGACTTTCAGGTAAAAACAAACAAATAAAGCATTGAAAATTAATTATCTAATTATGTAACCATTATATTGGTTATTATTCAATCATAAAAGTATTATGTCCTTTTTATAAATATAGTTTTTTTGTTATTTTTCTATATATAAAATCAGTGTACATGGGCACTCCGAATTTGATAGACAGATAAAATCATTGTGAGAGAGCAATACTATTGAATGGTACTTAGGTTTTGTCCATAAATTAAAGTTTCTAAAAGTTAGGCCTGATTTTATACCTGAGGATGAGTGGCCCGAGTGGCTTAAGTATTGGGAGGAACTAGAAGTGAAGAAAAAATCAAAGATAGCAAGCAAAAACTAACGGATTGAGGTAGCTAGACCAGGTACAAGAATGTCTCACCACACAAGAGAATCAAAGTCGTGCATTGAGTATGCTCGAGATTGGGTACAATTTATAACTTTAAAATTTATATATTTAGCAGTTGGCCTAATAGTCCAAATAATTTATCTTTGCATGGTTTTAAAATGTTAGCAAAAATTTTCTAACATATGTTATTTTTTGACATAATAAATACAAACATTGTGCTGGATAATTTATAAATAGATACATAGATAGATAGATAGATAGGTAGATAAATTAATTGATTATTATAGATATATAGAAATATAGATAGACAAATAGATAGTCAATTTTGATTGATAAATAGATTGACAAACACATAGATAGGTAGAATAATAAATAGAATAATTGAAAGATATATTAAGAGATAGATTGATAGATATATTAATAGATAGATTAATATTTAGTTTGATAGATAGATTAATAGATTGATTGATTGATAGATTGATAGACATTTTGATAGATACATTGATAAATAGATTGATAGACAAAAAGATTGATATATTGATAGATTAATATATAGATAGATAGATAGACAGAATAATACATAGATTATTAGAAAGATAGATAGATTATTAGATAGATAGATATATAGATAGATATATAGATATTAAGATAGATTAATAAACAAAGAGATAGATAGATAAACAAATAGATAGATAGATAGATAGACTGATGGATTGATAAATATTTAGACATATAGATATGCAAATAGATAGATATAAAGATAGAAAGATAGATATACATATAGATAGATAGGATAGATAGATATATTGATAGATAGGATAGATAGATATATTGATAGATAGATAGATAGATAGACATAAAGATAGCCAGAAAGATATATATATATATATACGCAGATAGATCGATAGATAGATAGATAGATATATAGAAAGATAGATATACAGATTGAAAGATATATAGATAGATAGACATATAGATTTGAAGATTGATAAATAAATTTATTGAAAGTTTAATATGTAGATTGATATACCGATTAAAAGACTGATCGATAGAAAGATTGATAGATAAATTGAATGAAGGATAGATAGATTGTTTGTTAGATAGATTGATAGTTAAATTGATAGATAGATTAATAGATCGATTAATAGACATATATAGAAAGATTGATTGAGAGATAAATAGATAGATAGACAAATAAATAGGTAGATAAATAGACAGATATATAGAGAGAGATTAATAAATAGAAATATTGATAGACAGATTGATATACAGATTGATAGATATATTAATAGATAGATTAATAGATGAATTGATAGATAGATTAATAAATAGATTGATAGATAAATAAATAGGTATATAAATAGACAGATATATAGAGAGAGATTAATAAATAGAAATATTGATAGACAGATTAATATACAGATTGATAGATATATTAATAGATAGATTAATAGACAAATTGATAGACAGATTAATAAATAGATTGATAACTAGATAGATAGATTGATTGATAGGCATATTGATTGATTGATTGAAATACAAGCAGATAGATCGATAGATAGATAGATATTGAGAAAAGTTAGTTTATTTTTTTATATAGATAGGCAGATAGATAGACTAATACATAGAGAGATAGTTAGAGAGGTAGAAAGAAAACCTAATACATAAGCATATAGTTAGATAGATAGATAGACATAATTATAGATAGAAAGTTATATAGTTAGATAAGAAATAGACGGATAGATAGGTAGATAGATAGATAGTTAGATAGAAAGATAGATATATTGATTGATTGAAAGATATATAGATAGATAGATAGGATAGATAGATAGATAGATATATAAATAGATAGACAGATAAAAAGATAGATAGATATATAGATAGTTTGATAGATAGAAATATTAATAGACAGATTTATTGACATATTGAAAGATATATTTATAGGCATATTGATAGAGAGATTGATAGACAGAATGATAGATAGATTTAGAGATATATTTATAGACAAATTAATAGACAAATTAAAAGATAGATTGATAAAGAGATTGATATATAGATAGATAGAAAGAAAGATAGATATATTAATAGATGGATAAATAGTCATATAGAGAGAAAAAAAGATAGATAGATAAATAGGCAGACAGATAAATCGATTATTAAACTAATAGATAGAAATAGTAATATATAGATAGATAGAATGATAGATTTATAGATATTAGGATAGATAGATATATAGACAGACATATAGTTAGATTGATATATAGACAAATAGATAGATAGATAGATATATATATATATATATATATATATATATATATATATATAAATAGATAGATACATAGATTGATAGATAGATATATAGATAGACAGATATAAAGATAGATAGACAGATAGCTAGAAAGAAAAATAGATAGATAGATAGACAAATAGATAGATAGATAGATAAACATATAGATAGAAAGATATAAAGACAGATAGATATACACATCGATAGAAAAAAAGATAGATATATATATAGGCACAATGATAGAGAAGTACATAGATATATAGATAGATATATAGACAGATTAATAGATAAATTGATCACCATATTTATAGACATAGAGATAGATAGATTGATAGACAAATTATTTGATAGATTGATAGATAGATTGATAGATGCATTGTTAGAGAAATTGATAGATAGATTGATATTCAGATTAAACAAATGATTAATAGACAAATAGATAGATATATTATTAGATACATAGATAGAAAATAAATAGACAAATAGATAGACAAATAAATACACAGACAGATAGTTAGTTAGATAAACAGAAAGATAGACAAATAGATAAACAAATAGATCGATAGATAGGTAGATACACAAATAGATAGACAGATAGATAGACATATAGATATCAATATATTTAGATAGATTATTAGACAAATAGAAAGACAGATAGATAGACAGATAAATAGACAAATATATAGACCGTTAGATAGATAGATAGATAAATAAATAAATAGATATACATAAAGAGAGATAGATAAATAAATATATTATTAGATTGATACTTTTACAGTTAGATATTTAGATAAATAAACATATATATAGACAGAGACAAATACAGATAGATAGATATATAGATAGATAAATTGAAAACAAATTGATACACCTATTGATAGATATAAAGATAGACATATAGATAGGCAGATAAATCTAGGTGATTGAAAGACATATAGATAGATTGATTGATTGAGAGAAAGATAATAGACAGAAAGATAGACATATATATGATATATAAATAGACAAATAGATAGATAGGTAAATAGAAAGATATATAGAGAGATAGTTAGACAATTAGATAAATACTTATAAAGACAAATAGGTAGATAAATAGATTTATATATTTATACATAAATAGATAGATAGAAAGATAGATAGATAAATTGATATGTTGTTACACAAATAGATAGATATAAAGATAAAGATATTGATTGACAGATAGATATATAAAAATAAACAGATATAAATAGATAGATAGATATATATATATATAGACAGACAGATAGTTAGTTAGTTAGTTAGATAAACAGATTACTAGGCAGATAGATAGACATATGGATCAATAAATTCTTAGACTGATAGATTGACAGATAGATAGACATATAGGTAGGCATATAGATTGATAGATAAATAAAATGATATATATATACATACATATATATATATATATATATTGAAATTCAAATAGATAGATAGATAAATTGAAAAACAAATAGATAGACTAATAGATAGATAGATACATTGATTGATTGATAAATAGATAGATATAGACACATAGATAGACATATTTATAGATAGATTGATAGA
Organism: Sapria himalayana; assembly: GCA_029783825.1. Lineage (NCBI taxonomy): Eukaryota > Viridiplantae > Streptophyta > Magnoliopsida > Malpighiales > Rafflesiaceae > Sapria > Sapria himalayana. Next base: position 1,152,054 of record JAREIK010003832.1, read on the forward strand.
CATTTTGATATGAAGATTGATAGACTGATTTATAGATAAATTGATAGATAGATTGATATATAGATTGATAGATGGATAGATAAAGGGATAGATAGACAGATTAATAGATTGATTAATAAAAAGTTAGATATATAGATAGACAGATCGATAAAAAGATAGATAGATATTTAGATAGATATATAGAAAGATATATAGTTATAAAAATAGATAGATAGACATATAGATTGTCTGATAGATAGAAAGATTGATAAAGAGATTGATATACAGTTTTATAGATAGATTGATAGATAGATAGATAAATAAATAGATAGACAGATTGATAGACATATACATAGTGAAATTGGTAGATAGATAGATAAAAAGATATTGAGAAATATTGATAGATAGATTTTTAAACTGATAGATAGAAAGATAATTAGATTGAGAGATAGATAAATAGATAGACATTAAAATCAATAGATATACAGATAGATAAATAGATATATTGATAGACAGATTGATAGACAAATTGAAAGAAAGATTAATAGTTAGTTTGTTAGATAGATAGATAGATTGATTGATAGACATAATGATAGAGTGTTTGATAGACATATAGCTAGATATATAGACAGATATATAGACAGATAGATAGATAGACATATAGATAAACAAATAGATAGATTAATAGATATATAGACAGACAGATAGATATATAGATAGATACACAAACAGAATGATAGACCGAATGATGAAAAGATATATAGACAGGCAGAAACACAAATAGATAGATAGATAGATTGATTGATTGATTTATAATCTGATTATTAGATATAGTTTATCTATTTATATATGTAATATATATATATATATATATATATATATATATAGAATGAGAGATTAATAGATAGATAGACAAAATGATAGATAGATAGATATGCAAATTAATTAAAATATAGATAAATAGACAAACAAATAGATTGTCAGAAGACTAATAGACAAATATATAGGTAGACAGAGTAAATGATTGATATCTAGACAATAGACACATTGAAAGATAGATAAATAGATAGATATATTGATTTACAGAATAATAAATACATTGATAGACACAAAGGTAGATAGATAGAAATATATATATATATATATGAAAGAAATTTTTATAGAGAGATTGATACACAGATTGATTGATAGATAGCTAGATATAGATAGATAGATATATCTATACACAAATTTTTATAGATAAATAGATATATAAGATATATATATATATATTGATTGATAGACATATAGATAGATAGATAAATAGATATATTGATAGATTCACAGATAGTTAGATAGGTATAAAGACAAATATACACATAAATAGATAGAAATAATGATAGTTGGACAGATTGATAAACACATTGATAGACAGATGGATACATAGATAGATAGATATATAGATAGATAGATGGATTGATTGATAGTTAGACATATATTTAGCCATAAATATATAAATATAGGTAGAAAATCAAAAAGATAGATAGATAGATAGGAATATATATAGACAGATAGGTAGAAATAAAGTTACATAGTTATATAGAAAAAAAAATAGATATATTTATAGAGAGATATTAAGATTGATAATTAGAATGAAAGATATATAAATAAAAAGATAAATAGATAGATATAAAGAGAGATAGTAAGAAAGATAAATAGTTCGTCAGATAGATAAACATATAGATAGAAAGATAGTTAGACTAATAGATCGATATATATATTTATATATATTTATATAGACTGATTATTAGATATATAAAAATCTAGATAGATAGATAGATAGACAGATAGATCTATAGATAGATAGACAAAAAAATAGATAGATAGATACACATATTGAGAGACACATAGTGATACATATAGATAAACTGATAAATATAAAGAGAAATAGATTTATTGATTGATAGAAAGACACACAAATTGATACATAGAAAGACACATATATAGATAGATAGATTGTTAGATAGATAGATAGATAGACAGATAGATAAATTGATATATAGATAGTTAGATTGATAGACGAACATATAGCTAAATAGATAGATAGAAAGATAGATAAATAAAAGAAAGAAAGATAGACAAAGAGATAGTCATATAGATAGATAGATAGAAAGATAGATAGACAAATAGATAGATAGATATATATATATATACAAGTAGATAAACAAATAATTAGACACTTAGTTAGACAGATACAATGACCAAAAGATTGATTGAAAGATATATATATATATATATATATATACGCGTAGACATATACATAGATAGATAGATAGATATACATATAGATTATTCAATTATTAGATAGATATTTTGATAGATTATTAAATAAATAGATAGTCAAATAGATATACATATAGATAAACAGACATATGGACATATATATATATATAGATAAAAAGATAGACAAAAAGATAGACAAAAAGATGTATAGTAAGATAAACCGATAAATAGCTAGATTAATAGATAGAAAGATAGTAAAATAGATAGATAAATAGCCAGATTAATACATAGAAAGATAGTAAGATAGACAGATATATAGACAGATAGATTAACAAATATATAGATAGATAGATTGATTGACATAAAGATAGTAAGATATATAGATAGATAAATAATTAGAAAGATTGATAGTTGATAGATAGATAGAATTATAGATATATTGAAAGATAGATTGATATATATATATTGATTAACAAATAGATTGATTGATTGATAGAAAAATTGATAGAAAGATTGATAAACAAATAATTAGATAAATAGATAGGTAGATAGACAAATCGATAGGTAGATAGATAGATAGACAAATAGATAGATTGATTGATTGATAGTTAGAAAGACAGATATACAGATAGATATATAGATAGATATATTGATGGATTATTAGAAAGATATATATATATATATATATAGACAGATTATTATATAGTTAGATGCCTAGATAGACAAATAGATAGATAGATAAAAAGATAAATAAATATATAGATAGACAAATATATAGACAGATAGATAGACAGACAGATAGATATATATATAGATAGACATATAAATAGATAGATAGATTAATATATAGAAAGACAGACAGATAGACACATAGACAAATAGATAGAAAGATAGATAGACAGATAAGTAGATAGAAAAAAAGATAGATAGACAGGCATCCAGTTAGGTAGGCAGATAGTTAGGCAAGCACGTAGATAGATATAAAGAAAGATGGTGAGGCAGACATGTAGATAGAAAGAAAGAAAGACAGCCAAATAGACAAATAGACACGCATATAAATATACAATTAGATAGATAAATAATCTAATAGTCTATTAGATAAATAGATATACAGACAGATAAATAGATAGATAGATAGATAGACAATTTGATTGAAACATAGATAGACTGATATATAGACATATAGATAGCCAGATAGATAGATATATTAATAGAGAGATAGATAGATAGACATATAGATAGACAAATAGATAGATAGATAGATAGATATACAGATAGATATATAGATATTTAGATAGATATTAAAATAGATAGATAATTATATAAATAAACATATTCATAAACAAAAAGATAGATAGATATATAGATAAATGGGTAGATATATTGACAAATAGATAGAAATAAAGATAGATATATAGATAGATAGAAATATAGCTAGACAGATAGATAGACAAATAGATAGAATGATAGATCCACAGATAGATAGACAAATAAATCAATAGATAGATTGATAGATAGATTGATAGATAGATTAACATATAGATATATATTTAGCTAGATAAACAGTAAGGCATATATATAAATATACAATTTTATAAATAGATATAAAGATAGGTAGATAGATAGATGGACAGATAGATAGCCAGATAGATAGGCATATTTATAAAGCGGTAGATAGACAGATAAATAAATAGATAAATAGATAGAAAGATATACTATATATATATATAGATAATTATATAGCTATAAAATGAGATAGATAGATATATAAATAAAGATATTGACAGACAAAAAAATACATAGATAGATAGACAAATAAATAGACATATTGATTGACAAATAGATAGACATAAAGATAGATAAATAGAAATATATCTTGACATATAGATAGACAAATAGAGAGAAAGATAGATCCACAGATAGAGAGACAAATAAATCAATAGATAAATAGACAAATAGACAGACAGATAGATAGATAGATTTATACAGAGATGGATAGATTGATCGGTAGATTGATAAATTGATAGATTGATAGATCAATAGATAGTTAGATAGAAAGATCGATAAATAGATAGACAAATAGATAGATATATAGATAAATTGATAGATAGATTGATAAATAGATTGAAAAACAAAAAGATAGATAAATAGACAAATTGAAAGATTGATTAATAGATAGATTAACAGAAAGATAGATATACATATATCAAGATAGATAGATAGATAGATAGACAAATAGATTGAAAGATAGATTGACAAGCACCTAGATAGATAGATATATAGACATACAGAAAAATAGATAGATATATAGATACATAGATAGACACAGATAGACAGATACATAGAAAAATTAGATAGATAGATAGATAGGCTGCTATATAGAAATATAGAAAGACAAACAGATAGATAGATAGATAGACAGATAGATAGAAATATAATTAGATAGTAATATGGTCATATAGCTATATATATATATATAGATTGAAAGTTAGATAGATAGATATATAGTTAGTAAAATATACAAATAGAAATAAAAATCGATAGTAAGAAAGATAGATAAATAGATAGATATATAGATAGATATATAGATATATAAATAGAAAAAATATTAGACTTTTAGATTAACAAATATATATATCAATATAAATATATATAACAATGCATAGATAGATAGAAAGATATATAGACCGATGAATAGATTTATAGGTAGAAAGACATATACATATACACATAGATCGATAAATAGATATAAAAATAGATACATAGATAGATAGATAGATAGATAGACCAATATATAAATAGAGTGATATAAATATCGAAAGATTGATTAATTGATAGAAAGACACATAGATAGACACAAATAGATACATAAATCTGATACATAGATAGACAGATAGATTAATAGAAAGA
>JAREIK010003832.1:1162296-1187946 GCA_029783825.1 Sapria himalayana
AATCAATGGATAAATAGACCAATAGACAACCGATAGATAGATAGATTTATACAGATGATAGATTGATCGGTAATTGATAAACTATAGATTGATAGATCAATAGATAGTTAGATAGAAAGATCGATAAATTAGATAGACAAATAGATAGATATATAGATAAATTGATAGATAGGTTATAATAGATGAAAACAAAAGATAGATAAATAGACAGATTGAAAGATTGATTAATACATAGATTACAGAAAGATAGATATACATATATCAAGATAGATAGATAGATAGATAGACAAATAGATTGAAAGATAGATTTACAAGCACCTAGATAGATAGATATATAGACATAGAGAAAAATAGATAGATATATAGATACATAGATAGACACAGATAGACAGATACATAGAAAAATTAGATAGATAAATAGATAGATAGATAGGCTGCTATATAGAAATATAGAAAGACAAACAGATAGATAGATAGACAGATAGATAGAAAAATAATTAGATAGTAATATGGTCATATAGCTATATATATATATAGATTGAAAGTTAGATTGATAGATATATAGTTAGTAAAATATACAAATAGAATAAAACTCGATAGTGAAGAAAGATATGAAAATAGAAGATAATAGTTAGATATATAGATATATAAATAGAAACAAAATTAGACTTTTAGATATAACAAAATCTATATATCAATATAAATATATATAACAATGCATAGATAGATAGAAAGATATATAGACCGGAGAATAGGATTTATATGTAGGAAAAGACATATACATACACAGATCGATATAATAGATATTAAAAATACGATACATAGATAGATAGATTAGTAGATAGACCAATATAAAATAGATTGCTATAAATATCGAAAGATTGATAATGATAGAAAGACACATACGTAGACACAATAGATTACATCAAATGATACATAGATAGACAGATAGATTAATAGAAAGAAAAGACATCTAGTAGACAAATTAAATATAAAACATATAGATAGATAGATTTATTGATTGACGGATAGAAAGATAGATAATAGATATATATATATATATATATATATATATATATATATATGAATAGATAGAGAGATATATATAGATAGATAGATAGTCATATAGATAGATGATAGATTGATTGTATGATTTATAGACAAATTGAAAGATAGATTTATAGACATATTGATAGATATATTGATAGATAGGTTGATATTGAAATTGATGGACATATTGAAAGACAAATTGATATACAAATTAATAGACAAATTGATATACAAATTGAGAGACAAATTGATAGACAAATTGATAGTTTAAAGATATATAGAAAGATAGACATAATGAAAGATAAAAAAATAGATAAATAGACATATATATAGATAGATTGATTGATTGATAATTCTATAGACTGGTAGATAGAAAGAATGATTATTAGATCAATAGATAGATAGATAGACATATTGATAGACTGATAGATAGATAGACACACAGATAGATAGATAGATAGATAGACAGGTAGATAGATAGAAAGATAAATAGATAAATAGATAGATTGATTAATAGATCGATATATTTATATATATAGATTGATTAATTGATAGACAGACAGACAGATAGATAGATATAAATAATGTTAGACAAATAGATAAATAAGTATATAGATTATAAGAAAGAAAGATATTTTGAAATATATTTAAAAAGATATATATATATAGATAGATAAATAGATAGATAGAAAGATAGATTGATTGATTGATATATAAATAGATAAATCGATAGACAAAAAGATAGATAGATAGATAGATAAATTAATATTGAGACAGATAGATAGATATACATATATATAGTCAGATAGATATAAATATTGTTAGATAGATTGATAAAAGATTGATAGACACATAGGTAGATAGATATCTAGATAGATAGATACACATATTGATAGACATGTAGATAAAAAAATAGATAGAAAAATAGATAGACATAGTAATAGATCGATAGATAGATAGATATACTTATAGATAGACAGATATATAAACAGATAGATTGATAGATTATAATATAGATAAATCTATAGATAGATAGATAGGTAGACAAATAAATAGATTGATATATTGATAAAAAGATAGATAAATAAAAAGTTAGAAAGAAAAATAGAAAGACACATAGATTGACATATTGATAGAAAGAAAGATAGACAGATAGATAGTTATCGATAGACATATAGATAAGCAAATATATAGATATATAGATAAAAAGATAGACACACAGATAGATATATAGATATATATATATATATAGATATATAGACATATAGAAAGAAGATAAATTGATAGATAGAGAGAATAAATTATAGATATATAGAAATATAGTTAAATCAATATATCGATAGATATATAAAAATATTGATAGACAAATCGATAGACAAATCAACAGATATATTGTTAAATAGATAGATATATAGATAGATAGATAGATAGATAATTAGATAGATATATAGATATATAGATAAAAAGATATATATATATATATATTATATAATAACATTTTAATTGATTTATATATATAAATATATCAATTGATAGGCATATATATAGACCAATGAATAGATAGAAAGAAATATACATATATAAACAAATAGATATATAGATAGATAGACATAAATAGTCAGATATATAGATTGATAGAGAGATTGAAAGATAGATAGATATATTGATAGATAGATTGACTAATGGATATACGGATTGATCAAAAAATATATAGACACATAGATAGACAGACAGATAGATATATAGATATATAGAAAGATGAATAGACAAATAGATAGATAGATAGATAAATAGATAGATACACAGATAGATAATTTGATAGATAGATAGATAGACATATATATAGATAGATATATAGACAGATTGATATACATATAGATAGATAGACACATAGATAGATAGATAGATAGACAAATAGATAGATAGATAGATAGACAGACAAATAGATAGATAGAGAGATAAATAGTAAATTGTTATACAGATAGAAAAAAACATTAATAGATAGATAGATAGATAGATAGACATATGTTAGACACATATATTGATAGATAAAAATTTTAATAAATAGATTGATTAATAAATAGTTAGACAATTATTTAGATAGATAGATTGATAGATAAATAGATATATAGATAGATAGACAGATATATAATCAAATACATAGACAAATAGAGAGATAGAAAGATAAATATATAGATAAATAGACACAAAGATAGAGACATAGATAGACACAGATATACACAAAGATAGAAAGATAGATTGATAAATATATAGAGATATAGATTATCAAATAGATAGACACATAGAGAGACATATAGATAGACAGACAAACAGACAAACAGACAGATAGATAGATAGATACATACATAAACAGACAGATAGATAGATTTATAGTTAGATAGATAGATACACAGATAGATAGATAAATATACAATTAGATAGACATATTGAGAGACTGATAGATAGACTGATAGATAAACATATAGATAGACAAATAGATAGATAAATAGACAGATAGATAGTAAGAAATATAGACAAATAGATAGCCATATAGATTATTAGATAGATAGACAAATAGATAGATACCAGGATATATTGATAGATTAATTGATAAAAAAATTGATTGATAGATTGATAAAAAATTAATATACAAATGTATAGATATTTTGATCGATAAATTAATAGACAGTTTGATAGACAGATAGTTAAACAGATAGATTGATAGAAAGATTGGCATAAAGATAGATAAATACATTGGTCAGGTCTATAGATAGATACACAAATAGATATAGATATAGACAAATTGATAGAAAGATTGATAGACAAATAGATAGACAAATAGAAAGATAAATAGTTATATAGATAGATACATAGATATATTGATAGAAGATAGATAGACACTTAGATAGGTAGATAGATAGTTAGATAGATAGAAAGAAAAATTGATATACAGATAGAAAGATATATAGATTAAGAGATAGATAGACAGATAGATAGATGGATAGAAAGATGGATAGGTAGACGAAAAGATAAATAGATAGACGAAAAGATAAATAGATAGACAGATAGAAAGATACATAGATAGATACACAATTAGATAGATAGATATATAGATAAATAGAAAGGTAGAAATATAGATAGATAGATATACAAACAGATAGTAAGATTGATAGACACATTTTTAGATAGTTCGATAGATTGATTGATGGATAGATTGATGGATAGATAGATAGATAGATGTATTTATAGATAAATAGATAGATAAATAGATAGATAAATAGATAGATCGATATACAAATAGATAAATAAATAGATAGATAAATAGATAGATAAATAAATAATAAAATAGATAGATAGATAATTAGATAGATTGGAATACAAATTTATAGACAGATTGAAATATATGTTGATAGATAGATTGATAGATAGATAGACAGATAGATAGAAAGATAGATAAATTATTAGAGAAATAGAGTGATAGATAGATACATAAATAGATAGAAAGAAAGATAGAGTGATAGATAGATAAATACATAGATCAATAGATAGATAGATATACTAAAAGATAGATACATAAATAGATTGGTAGACAGATATATAGATATATTATTAGAAAAATAAATTGATAAATAGATAGATAGGTAGATAGAAAAATAGATAGATTGATATATTGATAGAAAAAAATATAGATTGATTAATAGATTGATAGATTGATTGATAAAAATATAGATAGATGTATAGATAGATAGATAGACAGAAAGATAGACATATATAGAGACAGATAAATAGATAGATAAATATATATATATATATATATATATATATATATATATATAGACAGATAAATAGAAAGTCAGATAAATTTACATATATATACACAGATAGACAGACAGATTAATAGATAGATAGATAGATAGACAAATAATGTGATATATAGATAGACAAATTGATTGATCAAAAGATAGATAGAGAAATATATATATTGATAATTAAATTTGATATATAAATTTAAAGATAGATTTAAATATACATATATAGATAGATTCATAAATAGAATGATTAAAATATTAATAATAAAATTTATACATTGATAGAAAGATAAATAGACAAATAGATAGATAGATAGACAGATAGACAGATTGATTGATTGATAGATAGATAAACAGACATATATAAAAATATATAGAGAGTCAGATAGATAGATAGATAGATAGATAGATAGATAGATAGATAGATAGATAGATGGATAAATAGATAGATAGATAGATAGAATAATAGATAGACACATAAGTAGAAATATAAAAAAATACATAGACAAATAGTTAAAGAGATAAAGAGATTGAAAAATAAATAGATAGACTAATAGATAAATAGATAGGTAAATAAATAGATAGATAGATATATAGATAGATAATTACATAGATATATATAAATAAAGACATATAGATAGATAGATAAAAAAACATATAGATAGAAAGAAAGATGGATAGATAGATAGATAGACATATAGATAGTCATATTGATAAATAGATTAATAAATAATTAGATTGATTGATTGATAGATAGATTACTAGACAAAATAATAGATAGATTGATAGACAGATTGATAAATAAATTTAAAGAAAGATTGATTGATTGATACATAAACATATAGATAGACAAAAGTGTATATTGACAGGTAGATAGATTGGTAGAAAGATGAAAGATTGAGAGACAAATACATAGATAGATATACAAACTAATAGATAGACATATAGATAGATAGATAGATAGACATATAGATAGACAGATAGATAGACAAATAAACAGGTAGATAGATTGATAGATAGACAAACATATAGAAACACAAATACACATACATATAGATAGACATATAAAAAGACAAATAGACAGAAATATATATATACAAATATACAAATATATAGAATAATAGATAGAGAGATATATAGTCAGACAAATAGATAGATAGATTAACAAAAAGATAGTTAGATAGATAGTTTGATAGACATGTAGATAAAAAGATAGATAGACAGATAGTTAAATATATAGATAGAAAAATAGATAAACACATGTATAGATAGATATATAGATTTATAAATAGTTAATTAGAAAAGATACATAGATAGATAGATGGATAGACAAATAGATAGTTAGTTTAAAAGCAAGATAGTTAGATAAATTAAAAGCAAGATAAATTAACAAATAGATAGCAAATAGATAGACACATAGATAGACAAATAGAAAGACAAATAGATAGATAGATAGAGAGATGTTTGATTTAAAGATAGATAGAGAGACAGATAGATATACAGATTAATTGATAGATAGATTGATAGATATATAGATAGATAGACATATAAAAAGATTAATAAATAGATATATTGTTTTATAAATAGATAGATAGATATATAAACATATATATATAATATATATATATATATATATATATACAGATAGATAGACAAATAGATAGAAAGACATATAGACAGGCAGATAAATAGATAGATAGACAGATAGATAGATAGATAGATAGATAGAAAATAGATAGAAAAATTGATAGCTAAATAGACATATAGATAGATGGATAGATTGATTGATTGACAAATAGATAAATAGATACACAAATAGATAGATAGATTGACACATAGATAGATAGACAAATAAATAGATAGGAAGATAAATAGATAGACAAACAGATTGATTGACAGATAGATAGATAGACAGACACACAGACTGCCAAAAAGATATATAGATAGATAAACATATAGATTTATAGCTAGATAGAAATATTGATTGACATATTTATAGATCAATAGATAGATAGATTGATTGATTTGATAGATAGATAGAAACATAGAAAATTAAATAAATTGATAGATAGATAAAATGTTAGATAGATACATAGATAGACAGATAGATAGATTGATTGATTGACATATAGATTGACATATAGATAGATAGATAGATAGAAAGACATATAAATAGATATATAGATAGACCTATAAAGAGATACAAATATAGATAGATAGATATATAGACATATAGATAGAGAGATAGAATGATTGACAGATATATATACATAAATAAATATAGAAATATAAATATATAGACAGATAGATATACTAATAGATAGTAAAATATATACACAGATAGATAAATAGATAAATAAAAAGATAGATAGATAGATAGATAGATATACAAATATATATATATATATATATACATACATAGATTGATAGATAAATATATTAATATATAGATAAATAGATAAATAGATAAAAATATAAATAGAAAAATAGATAGATAGATTGATAGATAGATTGATAGATAGATAAATAGATAGATAAATAGTTTAATAAATATACAGAAATATAGATAAATAGATAGATAGATAGATATGACTAAATAGCACTACCTTTCATTATTTTTCTATTTGACTATATATCTACCATCTTATTTAGATAGATGGTAGATATATTGCTATGTCTATCTATATGATAAATAGATAAATAGTTTTAATATGAACCTATCAATAAATGATAGGTTCATAAATGATAAATAGATAGAAAATTCACACAAGATAAATTGATATATAGCTAGTTAGTAATTATATTCCAAGTTTAGTATTGGTATATAAGATTTATACAATCTACTAATCATACATGCATTCATTGGAATAGTAAAACAAGATGGTTGTTGCATATATATCTTATTCTTAAGATTATCATAGAGAAATGTGTTTCTCATGTCTAGTTGATATACATATTATTTGTAAGAAATTATAAGAGATTGCAAAAATCTTATAATAACCATTTTGGAATTATATTTTCATATTTGAGATTTCAAAAAATTGTGTCCATATGAATATATTTGAGAAAATCTAAAGTTAATTAAATGTATGAATGATATAAGTGATATTTATTTTGGTTAGATGAAGCTATTTAATAAAATTTCTTATGATTCTCCTATTTCTTAAAGAATCAATTTTGATATCTTTGTCTAATATATTTAGATTGTGATTATCAAATCTTTTAATCTTCTAGAAGACCCATACCTATTGTTTTGTATGACTATTATGATGATATCCTGGTATGTATTTATATATTGTATCTTATGATGAAAATAGTTGCATTATTTTTTTTTTTTTAAATGTTGAAATGATGTTTTCTTAATAATGTTAAATGTACAATAGCAATTATGATGAAGATTACATAAAAACAATAATAATATTAAATTTGTGAGTAGTTTTTTCAAATAAAAATTGTCTACATAAAAAATAATTATTTTAATTTTGGCGAACAAAAATCACTTTTCTGAAAGAATAAAATGATGTTGCAAAAACCTTCTTGAAATTGATTCAATATCACTAGCAAAAACACTTATTGACACTTGTAGAATGTGTGCCCCACCCGAACAATTTGCACAACTCTTACATTGCCTTTATTGATGCTCTGACATCATGTAAGCTTGATGTCAAAACTTATAGGAACCAAATAGGGCTTTGCGTGCATTGGGGAGAAAGAAAGAAAACGAAGATAATGAAGAGAAAAATAAAACAAAAAAAAGATAATATTATTGTAGTAAGGAACTCATTTTACTTGAATTTTATTGCTCATACTTCATTCACCATTAGTGTTGCATTATACAGACTTGTTTTTCTATTCTTTCATTGCTCATATAACTTGTATATGTTGCTTGCTACTTTGAATGTAAGATACATAATTTGAATTAATATGTCCGTTGTTATTTTTTAATTTTTTTGTGGCTCATTTGTTCTTGTTCACCCTTTATTAATAGGTGGTTAACTGTTAATATATCATTATCAAATTACTGATGCCCATTCTATACGTGCCATGCCCCCTCTTCTCATTCAAAGTGATGCTACATTTCCTGCTGGTATGCCAAATATTTGTGATTTCATTTAACTAGTAAAAGCATATTTTTTTAAAGTAGCAGTTTGTGGTGAGGATGACCTCGTCTTTTTTCAATGTCACATCTTAAAAGGAATAATAATTGTAATATGTTGATTTATTTTTATCCCATTTCAAATGTGATGTGTAAAAAAGTATAGTATGTTCATAAAATAAATAATTATTTTTTTAAGAATTAGTTTTGTTCCCATTAATTGTATTTTACTAAAGATTTATTTTTTATTAATTAGTCTCATTTCCTTGGACATTATATAACCATGAAATATTGAACCATTGTTGGAGACAAAAAGGCTGAAATAATTTGATTAATTGCTTTTGATCCTTTTGAACTAATGATTGTCTGCAACATCATTTCATAACTACCTAGATGGTACATGCGCCAATGCCAGCGATGATGTGTGATGCCCATGTGCTAACATGTGGCTTAGTGTTAGTGGGTGCATGGTCTAGTGGGCAGCGATGCCATGAGATGTGGTGTCGTGGATTCGCAGCCATGGTGCATAACTATTTTGAAGTGCACAGTGTGTGTATGGTGCAGTGAACATGGATGTGTGGTTGATGTACTGGACGTGCACCATGTGTATGTTTGATACAGCCATGGTGTAGTGCGTGCAACATGTGGGTTGTGTTCATTGTGTTCTTTTTTTATATGTATCAAAGAGAGTGATTTTCCATGTAGAATCAAGCGAGTAAAAACTATATAGTTGTTATGAAAATGACCACTACTTTGGTGGTTCCATCACTATTATACTACTATAATAAATGATTAAAGTTATGTGTGTAATGAAAAATATTATATTTAATTTATTGTTATCTAGCATAGTTCTTTTATTTTTTATTTTATCACAGGAACTCGTGGAGCAACGTATGACAGGTGCTTCTCAAATAGTTGAGGGTTTTATGGATCTTTAGATAACTTTTTTGAAGGAAGAAATGTAGGAAAAGAAAGGAGTGAATGATGAGATGAAAGAAATAAAAAAAGCAACGCAATAGTTGATGACCTATAAGGAATCACAGTTAGAATTTTTGATGAGACGGATAGCACACCGAGTTCAAGTAGAGTACCAACGTAAGAGAGCTTAGCACAAATGTACCAGCTAATGATGAATATGATTATTTAGTTTAAAAAGATTATATACCTATGTATTGATTTTGTTTTAACCATGTAACTTTTGTATCATAATTATTTCTAAATTATTTTTGATTTTTGTTAATTATAAAAAATGGTTTATAGTATATGTTTTTAATAAATACAAAATAAAATTTTAAAAAATGTAATTTAATTTTTTGTAAAAAAATAAAATTATAAAAATAAGATTGGAATGAAAATAGCAAGGAATTTTTACCTCGCTAATTTAGCTATGGAATTTTTAGTATATATTGAATCGAAAAATATTAATTACTACTCTTAATTATGATCAAAATTAGCAAGGGAAAAATATAATTAGCTAGGGAATTTTTGTCGTTGAAAGATTTGCTAGAAACTTTTTTTTTCTCATTAATATTTTGTGACGAGCACTTTTAATTTGAAAATTATTTCTATCGATAATCTATCGCTATACTATTTTAGAGATGGAATAAGCCCGAATAGTTAGGGAAACTTTCCCTAGCTATATGGGATTTTTTTGTAGTGAGATTGATAGATAGATTAATAGATAAATTGATAGATAGATTGATAGATAGATTTGATAGAAATATAGATAGACACCATGATAAAAAGATATATAGATAAAGATATAGATAGATAAATAGATAGATAGATAGATAGATAGACAGAGAGATAGATAATTAGATAGATAGACAATTGATAGAGAGAGAGTTAGATAGATAGAAATATAGAAATATAGATATATTGAATGAACAATTAATAGAGAGATAGTTATAAAGATAGATAGATATGAAAATAGATATAAAGATAGATAGTATGAATTGAATGAAAGAAAGAAAGATATATAGATTAATAGATAGATAGATAAACAGATAAATAGACAAATAGATAGACAAATAAATAGATAGATAGTTAGACAAATACAAATATATATATATATACATACATATCAATAGATAGACAGATAGATTGATATACAAAATTATAGATAGATTTATCCACATATTGATAGACAAATTAATAGATAGATTGATTATAGATTGATAGATAGATTGATACTCAGATAGATAGTTAGATTGATTGATTGATAGATAGATAGATAGTCAAATAGATAGATAGACAAATAGATTGATGATTGGATAGATAGATAGATAAATAAATAGACATGTAGATAGACATTTAGATAGACAGACATACAGATAGATAAAAAGATAGATAAATTGAAAGAAAGATTGACAAAAAGATAAATAGATAGATAAACAGATAGATAGATAAATAGATAGATAGATAGACAAGTAGATAGAAAAATATATAGATATATAGAAAAATAGATAGAAAGATAATAGACAGGTAGATAGACAGATAGACACATAGATAGTTTGTTAGATTGACAAATAGATAGATAGACAAATAGTTAGACAGATAGATAGACCAATATATAGATAAATTGATTGAAAAATAGATTTATAGATAGTTAGATAGATAGATAAAAATATATAAAGATAAATCAAGAGGAAATTGATAGACAATTAGATATATAGAAAAAAAGATAGTCAGATAGTTAGTTAGAAAGAGAAATAGATAAATAGATAGATAGATAGATATTCAGATTGATAGACATATAGATAGATAGATACATAAATTAAAAGATAGATAGACGAATAAATTGACAGAAAGATTCAGAGAAAAATAGATAGATAGATAGATTGATTGATAGATAGACAAATAGATAGACAGACAGATAGACAAATAGATAAATAGACAAATAGAAAGAGATTTAGATGATAGACAGACATATATATAGACATATAAATAGATAGATAAACACATAGAGAGACAGACAGATAGACAAATAAATAGAGAGACAGACATATAGACAAATAGAATGACACACATATAAACATACAAATATATAGATAGATAGACAAATAGATATACCGATATATAGAAAGATAGATAGACATATAGATAGACAACAAATAGATGGACAGATAGAAAGATATAGATATACAAACAGATAGATAGATAGATCGATAGACAGACAGATAGAGAGACAAATAGATAGAAAATATATAGATAAATAGATTGATTGATTGACAGATAGATAGATTGTTAGACAAATTGACAAGTAGATTGATAGATAGAATGATAGACATATTGATAGATAGATTTAGAGATAGACCGATAAAGAGATTGATAGAAAGATTGATTGATATATTAATAGAAAGATAGATAACTAGATAGATGGATAGATAAATAGACAAATAAATAAATAGAAAGATTGAGAAATAGATAAAAAGATTTTTAGATTGATTAGTAGAGTGATTAAAAGATAATTGATAGACATATTGATAAACAGATAGATGCAAAAATTGTTAGAAAGATTGATAGATAGATAGATTCATAGATATTTATATAGAATGAAAGATAGATAGATAGTTAGAGAGATAGATAGACACATATATAAATAGATCAATAAGCACATAGATCGATAGAGATTGAAAGATAGAAAGATAGAAAGACGGATTGATAGAAAGATAAATAGATGGATAGAAAGATAGACAGATAGATAGAAAGATAGATACTAATAGATAGACAAATAAATAGATAGAAAGATATTTATATTGTAAGATTAATAGATAGATTAATAAACATATTGATAATTAGATAGATAGAAAAATAGATATATAGATTGATCAAAAGATTGATAGTCGAATTTAAAATTAGTTTGATAGATAGAAAGATAGATAGATTGACAGATAGATACAAATAAAGATAAATATATAGATGGAAAGTTAGTTAGATAAATAGATAGATAGATAGACAAATAGATAGATAGGTAGATAGAGAGATAAATAGATAGGTAGATAGATATATACATAGATAAATAGATAGATAGACATGTAGATAGATAGAAGGATAGACAGATATATAGATAGACAAAATGATAGATAGATAGATAAATAGATAGAAAGATAGATATAGGACATATAGATAAATAGATAGATAAACAGAAAGATTGACATTTAGAAAGGCAAAGAGATAGTATATTGATTGAATGATAGTTAGATAAATGGACAGATAGATAGAAAGATAGATAGATATATATATAGACACATAAATAATAGACAAATATAAAGATAGATAGAGAGTTTGATAGAGAAATATATAGACATATCAATAGTTTGATAGATAAATAGATAAATATATATAAACAGATAGACTAATAGATAGATAGACATATAGATAGGAAAATAGATAGAATGATAGATAGACTAATAGATAGATAGACATATAGATAGAAAGATAGACAGAAGATAGATAGTTAGTTAGTTAGATAGACAGATAGATAAAGAGATAGATAGTCAGGTTTATAGAGAAATGATATATAGAAATATAGATAGACAGATATTGATATATAGTTAGAAAGACAGAAAGAAAGATATATAGATAGACAAATATATAAAAATATAAATAGACAAATATAAAGACAGATAAATATATAGATAGATAGACAAATAAATAAACAAATAGATAGTTTAATAGACCACTAGGTAGATAGATATATAGATAGATGGATAAATCGAATGATATACATATATATAGAATAACATATAGATAGATATATAGATAGATATAGATAGATAGAAAGGTAATCAGATAGATATAAAAATAGATAGAAAGTAAGATAGATAGATAAATATATAGATAAAAAATAGTTATACATATACATAGATAGATAGATAGACAAATAGATAGATAGATTGATTGATTGATCGATATACTTTTATAGATAGAAAGATAGATAGACAGACATATAGACAAATAGATACATAGATAGGTAGATAGACAGATAGATTGACTGAAAAATATATAGATATATAGATATATAAATAGATAGATAGATAGATAGAAAGACATATAGATAGTAAAAGAGATAGACAGATAAATACAAAGATAGATAGTTAAATAGCTATACAGTTAGATAGGAAAATAGATTGATAAATAGATATATAGACAAAGAGTCACACATATAAACAAATTGATAGTTAGTATGTCGGTCATTCAGGCAGACAGTTAATCAGTAAGTCAAATAGATAGACAAATAGATATACATATAGATAAACAAATAGATTGACAGATAGATTGAAAGATAGATAGATAGATGGACAAATTGGAAGACAAAAATAGATATATAGATAGATAGATATTTAGATTGATTACTAGATAGATACTAAGATGGACAAAATGATAGTTATATATTTAGATATATAGATAGACATAGAGAGAGATAGATATTTAGACAGACAGACAAATGGATAAATAGATATAGATATAAAGAGATATAGTTATAACATAGATAGATTGACAGTTAGATATACAAATAGATAGATATATAGATAGATAGACAAATAGCTATATAGATAGATAGACAAATATATAGACAGATAGATAATTAGAAGACAAACAGATAGAGAGACAGACTTATAGATAGGTAGATAGATTGATTGATTGATTGATGATTGAAAATAGATAGATGGATATATAGACATATAGATAGATGGATAGATAGACAGATAGATAGATAGCTATGCAAATATATAGACACATTAATAGATAGGTATATAGACAAATAGATAGAAAGATAGTTAGACAAATAGATAGAAAGATAGTTAGACAAATAGATAGACAGATAAATAGACATATTGATATACACACACACACACACACACACACACACACACACATATATATATATATATAAACATATAGGAAGACATATAAATAGATAGATAGATAGTTAGTTAGTTAGATAGATAGATAGAAACATAGATATATAGATAGATTATTAGATTGATACATAGATAGATAAATAGATAGATAGATAGACAGATCAATAGATAGATAGATTGACAGATAGATAGACACATAGGTAGATAGAAAGAGAGAGAGAGAGAGAGAGAGAGATATATATATAATATATATATATATATATATATACAGATAGACATACATACAGATAAATAGATAGATAGATAGTTAGATATATAAATATAAAAAAAGATAGTTAGAATGATAGTTAGAATGATAGTTAGAAAGATATATTGAATGATAGATAGACACATATATTAATTGATACATAGTTATATAGATAGACAAATAGATAAATAGATAAACAAACAGATAGACAGACACATAGAAAGGCAGAGAGTCGGATATTTAAATAAATTGAAAGACAAATAGAATGCCAAATAGATTAACACACATAATAAATGATACATAGATAGACAGATATATACACAGACAGATAGATATATAGATAGATAGACTATTAAATTGATCGATAAATAGATATATATATAAGACAATTAGATAAAAATATAGAACTATAGATTGATAGATAGATATATATATATAGATAGATAGACAGATATAAAAATAGATATATGGATACATATATAGACACATACATAGATAGATAAATAGATAGTTAGACAGACATATATAGAGATATGTATATTGATAGATAGATAGATTCATAGATAGAAGTATAGATAGATATATAGAAAAATAAATAGGCAAAAAAGATCGACAAATATATATAAAAATAGATATAAAAATAGATATAAAAATAGATAGTTAAATAGAAAGATAGAGATATAGAGAGATAGATAGAATCTATATAGACAAATTGATAGACAAATAAATAGCCCGATACATAAATAGATATATAGATAGAAAAATAGTTATACAAAAAGATGACATATAGATATAAAATAGATATATAGAAAGATATAATGAATAAAATAGATAGATAAAGAGATAAATAGACAAATTGATACACACACACACACACATATATATATATAGATAGATAGATATATAGACAGATAGATAGTCAAGAACTAGACAAATTGATTGACATATATATTTATAGATAGAAAGAGAAATAGATAAACAGATAGTTAGATAGATAGATAGATAGATAGATATATATATATATATATAGACAGATAGACAGACAGATTGATTGATTGATTGATATATAGATTGATAGATAGATATATAAATAAAAAAAATAGATTGATGGATATATAGACATATATTTATACTGACATATAGATAGAAAGATAAATTGCTCTACAAATACCTAAATACATTAATAGATAAATATATTGACATATAGATAGATATATAGATAGACAGATAGATATATATATATATGATAGATAGATAGCCATACATGCAGATAGATAGATAGATTAACATATTGAAAGACAATAAATAAATTGATAGATAGAAGGATAGATAGATAGTTAGATAGATAGAAAGATAGATAGATTGACATAAAGATAAATGAATTGATAGACAAATTATTAGCTAGATATATAGATAGATGAATACATAGATAGATAAATAGATTAATAGATAGATATATTGATTGATAGATTGACAGATACATAGACAAATAGATAGACAGATATATAGAAAGATATATAGATATATAAATAGATAGACATACAAATAGATAGATAGATAGTTAGATATATATATAGATTGACATATAGATAGACAGATAGATAATTGATAAATAGATAGATAAATAGATAGACAGATAGACACACATATAGGCAAATAGGTAGATAGACATATAGAAAGACAGATAGTCAGATATATAAATAAATTGAAAGTCAAGTAGAATGAAAAATATATTAACATATAGATAGACACACGGATAGATAGACAAATATACAGACAGATAGATAGATATATAGATAGATAGATTGATTGATTGTTATATACATAGTTAGATAAATAAATAGATAAACATATAGATAGATTGATTGATAGATAGATATAACAATAGATAGAGAAATAGATAGATAGATAGACAGAAAGAAAAGCAAATAGATCGACATATACATATCTAGACACATAGACAGATAGATAAATAGATACATAGATTGACAGACAGACAGATAGATTGGTATATTGATATACAAATAGATAAATATATAGATAGAATTATAAATAGATTGATAGATTGATAGATTGATAGACAAATAGATATAAAAATAGATAGTCAAATAGAAAGATAGACATATAGAGAGATAGATAGAAAGATATCTAGAAAAATTGTTGGAGAAATAAATAGACAGATAGATAATTAGATAGATAGATATGCAGATAGTTAGATAGAAAGATAGGCATCTAGATAAACAAATAGATAGACAGAGAGATATACAAAAAGAATAATAGATAGATATATAGATAGATAAATAGATATACATATATAGATAGATATATATATACAGATAGATACACATAAAGATAGGAAGATAGATAGATAGACAGACAGACAGATATATAGATAGATAGATAGTCAAAGTGATAGACAAATAGATTGATAAAAATATTTTTAGATTAATAGGAAATTGATAGACATATAGATAGACATACGATGGACAAATAAATAAATTGATTGATAGAAGATAGATCGATATACATACAAATAGATAGAAGAAAGAAAGATTGATTGATTGACAGAAAGATAGTGAGATAAATAGAATGATAGAAAGATAGATAGATAAATATATAGAGAAATAAATAGAGAAATAGATAGATAGTTAGATAGATAGATAGATATACAAATAGACAGATAGATAGATAGATAAAAAATAGATAAATAGAAGATTTATAGAAAGAAAGAAAGAAGATAGATAGATATACAAATAGGTAGATAGATAAAAAAATAGATAGACATATATATAGATAGATATATAGACAAATATATTGATAAATATATCAATAGATAAATTGATAGATAAATTGATAGTTATATAGATAGAAAGATAGATAGATAGAAAGATAGATAAACACATAGATAGTAAGAGATATAGATAGATAGATATACATATAGATAGACATATAGTTAGAAAGATATATAGACAGACAGATAGATAGATTGTTAGATAGATGATAGATAGATTGCTAGACGATAGATAGGTAGATAAATAGATACATAGATAAACATATAGAGAGACAAATATATAGACAGATTGATATACATATAAATAAATAGACTAATAGATATATATATATATATAGTAAGATGGATAAACTAATATATAGATAGATAGATAGATAGATAGATAGAAGGATAGATAGATAGACACATAGAAAGACATATAGTTAGACATATAAATAGATAAAGAGTTAGATAGAAGGATATATAGATAGATAGAAAAATAGATAGACAGATAGATAGACAAATAGATATACTTTTAGATATAAAGATAGATATACTAGTAGATAGGCAAATAGATAGATAAAGAAAAATAAATAGATATATATATATATATATATATATATATATATATATATCGATTGATAGTTAGATTGACAGATAGATAGATTGATTGATATATAGATAGACAAATAGATAGATAGATATAAATATAGATTTAAATGATAAATTGATCGATTGATTTATAGAGACGGAAAGATAAACAAATGATAGATAAGATAGATATATAAATAGAAAGACAGATAGATTGACAAATAGATATACATATCATTTAGACAGATAGATATATAGATAGATAAATAGATATACAAATACATAGATAGATATAAAAATAGATCGATAAACATTTAGAGAGATATATAGATAAATAGATAGACAAATTCATAAATAAATTTATAACAAGATTCATAGATAGATTGATTGAAAGATATATAGACATATAGATAGATAGATTGATTGATAGATATGTAGATTGAAAAATAGATAAATTGATAGATAAACAGACATACAGACACACACACACACACACACACATAAATAGATAAATAGATTGCTAGATAGATAGAAATATAGATAGTCAAAAAGATAGATATATATATATTTATGAAAATCGATATACATATTGATAGACAAATAGATAGACAGATATAATGAGAGAAAGATAGATAGATAGATAGATAGATAGACAGACAATTGATAGACAAATTAACAAATAGATAGATAGACACACATATAAAGAAATCGACAATAAGTCAATCAGTTATGTAGGCAATAAGTCTGGTAGGAAATGTATATAGATAAATCTCTATACTTATACATAGACAAATAGATAGTCTTATATATTGAAGATAGATAGAAAAATAAAGAGACTGATAGATATATATATATATATATATATATATATATATATATATATATATTATATATAAACAAATAAATAAATAAATAAATAAATAATATATATATATATATATATATATATATACACAGATAGATAGACAAAAAATAGATAGATATTTAGACAGATAGATAGACAAAATGGTAGATAGATATTTAGACAAATAGATACAAAAAAAGATAGATAAATATTTAAATAGAATGATATATAGATAGATTGATAGATATAAAGAAATATATACTTATATATATATATATATAGAAAGATAGATAGTTATATAGAGAGTTAGAAAGATAGTAAGGCAAATAATTATATAGATATATAGGCAAATAGATTGATAGATAAATAGAAAGATAGATAGATAGTTGACAAATAAATCGACAGACAAATAGACAGTTAGATAGATAGATAGATTAATTAAAAGATAGACAAACAGATAGAAAGAAAGATAGATAGATAGATTCTAAACAAGTATACCGACAACTAGATAGACATATAGACATTCAGATAGATAGATAGAGAGGTAGATAGATAGATAGACAAACATATAGAAAGAGAGATATAAAGACATATAGATTGATAAAAAGACAGATAGATAGAAAAATAAATAAACATATAGGTAGATAGACATATGACATGCAAATATATTGAAAGATAGATAATAGAAAATAAACAAATATACACATAGATAGATAGACAGATAGATAGACAAATAGATATACTTTTAGATAGTAAGATAGATATACTAATAGATAGGCAAATAGATATATATATATATATATGTATATATATATATAGTTAGATTGATAGTTAGATACATTGATAGATAGATATATATATATACAATAGATAGATACATAGATAGATATAAATTTTGATTTAAAAAATAGATGGAAGATTGATTTATTGAGAGACAAATAGATAGATAGATAGATAAATAGAAAGACAGATCGATCGAAAAATAGTTATACATATCATTTAGAGATATATATATATATATAAATAGATATACACATACATAGATAGATATAAAAATAGATGATAAATAGGTAGATAGATATATAGATAGACAAATTTATAGATAGCTTTATAACAAGATTCATAGATAGATAGATTGAAAGCTATATAGACAGATAGATAGATAGATTGATTGATTGATAGGTAGATTGACAAATAGATAAATTGATAGATAGATAGACAGATACACACACACACACACACAGATAGATTGATATATATATAGATAGATTGTAAAATAGATAATTAGTAGACAAATAAATAGACAAGCTAGAAGATAGATAAATAGATAGATAAATAGATAGATAGATAGATATAAATTTAGTTATTCAAATAGATATAGAGAGAGAGAATATATATATATATAATATATTTTTATTTATTATTTATTATTTATTTATTAATTATTTATTATTTATTTATAGACAGATAGATATGAAAATCAATATACATATAGATAGACAAATAGATAAACCGATATAAAGAGATAAAGATAGATAGACAAATCGATAGATAATTAGATAGACAGACAGACAAATAGATAAACAAACACACATATAGATAAATAGACACTAAGTCAATCAGTTATGTATGCAAAAAGTCCGGTAGGAAAAGTATATAGATATATCAATATACACTATACATAGACAAATAGATAATCTTATATATTTGAATTTAGAAAAATAAATAGACGTATATATAGATAGATAAATATATATATATATATATATATATTTAGATAGATAGATAGACAAAAAGATAGATAGATATTAGACAGATAGATAGAAAAAATGGTAGATAGATATTTAGATAGATAGATACACAAAAGATAGAAAAATATTTAAATAGAATGATAATTAGATAGATGATAGATATAAATATATATATATATATAAAGATAGATAGACAGTTAGATAGAAATATAGTAAGATAAGTAATTATATAGATAGATAGACAAATAAATAGCCAGATAGATAGAAATATAGACAATAGTAGACAAATAGATTGATAGACAAATAGACAGATAGATAAATAAATAGATTAATAAAAAGATAGACAGACAGATAGAAAAAAATAAAGATAGATAGATAGACAGATTCTAAACAAGTATACTGATAACTAGATAGATAGATAGACAGGTCAGATTTATTGATTGATTGATTAATAGACAGACAGATAGACAGACAGATAGACAGACAGAAAGACTTATACATAAATATATAGACAAACATACAGAGAGATAGATAGATAGACATATTGATAGATAAAATAAAGATAGATAGACAAATAAATACAGATATAGGTATATAGAAAGATAGACATGCAAATATATTGACACATAGATAAAAGATACATAGACAAATATACAGATAGATATATAGATAGAGAGATAGATAAATAGATAAATATATAAAAAGATAATAGATAAAAAGATATATATAAGATAGATAAATAGGCAGACAATTAGATATAGAGATAGATATCTAGATAGATTGATAGAAAATTGATATACAGATTGATATAAATTAAAAGATAGATAGATAAATAATAGACAAATATATAGAAAGATAGATAATCATATAGAAAGATAGATAAACATATAGATAGATAGAAAGATAGATAGATAAATAGACTGATAGATAAATAGATAGATAGATTGATTGATAGATTCATTTACAGAAAGATAAATAAATAGATAGAGAGTTTAGAGAGATAAATAGAATGATAGATTGAAAGATAGATAGACTAAAGATAGCATGATGGATAGATATTTATAAAGATAGATAAATATATAGGTAGATTGATAGATAAAAAAATAGATAGATAAATAGTAAAACTAATAGAAAGATTCATAGATACATAGATATATAGATAGAAAGATAGATAGATAGATAGATAAATAGACATATAGATAGACATATAGATAGGCTGATAGATATACAAATAGTTAGATATAAATAGATATAGATAGATAGATAGAAATATTGATAGATATATAGTTAGATAGACAAATAGATATATAGAAAGAAATATAGATCAAAATATGATAGTTAGATATATTGATAGATTATAGATATATAATAGATAGATAGATAGATATTATATATATATATATTATATATATATATTATATATATATATATATATATATATATAAAGAGATAGATAGATAGATAAACATATAGATAGGCAATAGATTGTAATATAAAGTCAAATATATAGATAGATATATATATAGATAGATGGGACACATAGATTGTCCTATAGTTAGACAGAAATGTTAAAAGATAGATAAACATATAGATACATAGTTTAATAGACAAATAGATAGATAGATACACCGATTGATAGAAAGAAAATATATAAACATATAGATAGAAAATTGATACTAGTTAAAAAAGCAAAAACATACATACATACATACATACATATATATATATATATATTCTATATATATATAATATATATATATAAATAATTTGATAGATATTATTGATACACAGATAGATTGATAGATAAATAGAAAGAATGATAGAAATATTTACAGATAGATTAAAAATAGATTGATATATAGATTAATAGACTAGTTGATAAATAGATATGTACGCACGCACACAAGATCTATATATTTGTATATCTATCTATTTATCTATCCCTGTGTTTATCAATTTGTCTATGTATCTGTCTATCTATCAATCATTTTCTGTCTATCGATCTGTCAGTCTAATTGTCTATCTGTAGTCGATCTATATGTTATCTATCTTTCTATATATCTATATATATTTCTATCTATCTATCTATGTATGAATCTATCTATGAATTTGTCTATCTATCTATACCTATTTAACTTTTATCTATCAATCTATCTATTTAACTTTTTATATATCTATCTATCTATTTAACTTTTTATCTATCTGTCAATCTATCTGTCTATATTTTTGTCTATCTATCTATCTATTTATCTATCTTTCTATCTATTTTGCTGAAAATCTATAGATCTATAGAGACAATCTATTTATCTATCGATTTTCAGACTATATACCTATGTATCTATTGGTTATCTATCTGTCTATCTTTCTATCTCCTTTTCTATCTATTTATCTATCTATTTATCTATCTATTTTTATGTCTATCTATCTGTCAATCTATATATCTATCTATATATTACTACAAAAAATCCAAACAACTAAGGACAATTCCCTAGCCACTCGGTGTTTTCTTTAGCTAAATGGCATATAGCAACGGATTAACAATGGAAGCTTTCCCAATCTAAAGTGCTCGTCGCTATAAATTAGCAAGGAAAATTTTTCCTATCTAAAAAATTTTAGCGATGAAAATATCCCCAGCAAAATAATAAATTTCCTACCTAAATTAGCAAGCTAAATGGTAGTTTTCGTCGCAAATGGATATAGCAATGTAGGCTTCCCAATCTAGTGTGCTCATCGCTAAAAATTGAGAGGGAAAATAGTCCATAGCAAAAAAATTTTAGCAACGAAAAAATCCCTAGCTAAAATATTAATTTTCCTATCTAAATTAGTAAGGAAAAAATCCCTAGCTAATTAGCAGAGAAAATTTCCTAGCTATTTTCATTTCAAAACTTTTTTCAAAAATTTATTTTTTTAAAAAAAAATTTAATTAAATAATTTAATATTTTATATTAAATTGAATAAAAAATAAAACTATAAACAATAATTTATAAATAACAATAAATAAAATTATATAATAATTATTCTGATTCAATATTTTACATAATTCAAACAAAAACATAACAAAATTTTATTGCATCTTATTCATCAATGTATCTAACGACAATGTATAAAGTATAATATATCTGTGCATTTGACTTTGCTTTCTTTCCTCTGCTCCTCCGATCACATCTTTCTACTATGACAAAAGCTATCCAAGTCATTATGCGTTTTGTCTAGTGAAAAATCCCTTCACTTATACAAGCTTCGTATGGGGAACAATGCGGTACCATGACTATTAAATTTAAACAGTCAATCAAATCAAAATAAATAAATAAATAAAGTTATGTTTTCATAAATATATAATACTATAGTATATTTGTACATATATACTATAGTGTATATGTACATATATACTAGCATTTTCACTCGTTACATGTATTCCTGAAGTATATCTAAATATATACTACACTATTATATGTACAATTATACTCAGTATATATGTACATATATACTACAGTTTTATATGTACATATATACTGAGTACATATGTACTCGTATATATTTAAATATAATACTACAAAATTATATATTCTTATATACTGAGTATAAATGTACATATATAGTATTATATTTACATATAAACTGAGTATATATTAAATATACTACATTATTATATGTACATATATACTAAGTACATATATACTAAGTATAATGTACTATAATACTACATAATTATATGTGCTTATATATTGAGTATATATGTACATATACTGCAGTATATTTGTAGATATACTAAGTATATAAGTACATATATGCTATAGTATTATATGTACATATATACTCAGTATATACGTACATATATACTTCAGTATATACATATATATATTATGTAGATATACGTGCATATATACTATAGTAGATCTACACACACACACACACCACACAAACACACACACATATATATATATATATATACTATAGTATAAATATGACTATAGTATATACTGCAAGAAAATCTGAAAGAAACAACGAAAAAAATTACAAAAAATACAATGCACATGGAGGACGTAGATCTGCACGAAATAAGAGTGTCAAGAACAAACCTGCATTTGCGTGGGACCAGAATTTTTTTGTCCATCTCACAGTTTTAAGCTAAGTATTGTTCCTATCACCAAGAGGACAAGCCAAACCTTTTACACTATTATAAACTAAAACTCTACTCAAATATTTGGATACATAAAACATATTTACAGATATATAAAATAGTAATTATAGACATGAACAAACACAAATCTAAGTTGATAGTCACAACTTCAACAAATATCTAAAAGATGCCCAACACTGATGTTTAGAGAGAAAGAAAGGCAAAAAACAAAATGTTTTAGGAATAATGAAGATATTAGAACTCGACCTCCTTTTGATCCAGCTGAAATCAGTAAATATGGGACCATGCATAGGACGGACCAGGCAATGTCTGAAGGCTTTGAATCAGAATTTTTTTCGTGCATCTTACATCAAATGTCTTGCAAAGATTTATTATTAGGTTAATCGGCAAAGAAAGAACAAAACTAGAATAAGATAAATGATACCACAAATGAACCACTTGTAAGCCCCAATGCTTTCTTAGTCTGTAGTGCATTATTCAAGAA
>JAREIK010003832.1:1194497-1201997 GCA_029783825.1 Sapria himalayana
ATATACAAATTATAGATAGATTTATCCACATATTGATAGACAAATTAATAGATAGATTGATTATAGATTGATAGATAGATTGATACTCAGATAGATAGTTAGATTGATTGATTGATTGATTGATAGATAGTCAAATAGATAGATAGACAAATAGATTGATGATTGGATAGATAGATAGTTAAATAAATAGACATGTAGATAGACATTTAAATAGACAGACATACAGATAGATAAATAGATAGATAAATTGAAAGAAAGATTGACAAAAAGATAAATAGACAGATAAACAGATAGATAGATAAATAGATAGATAGACAAGTAGATAGAAAAATATATATATATATAGAAAAATTGATAGAAAGATAATAGACAGGTAGATAGACAGATAGACACATAGATAGTTTGTTAGATTGACAAATAGATAGATAGACAAATAGTTAGACAGATAGATATACAAATATATAGATAAATTGATTGAAAAATAGATTTATAGATAGTTAGATAGATAGATAAAAATATATAAAGATAAATCAAGAGGATAATTGATAGACAATTAGATATATAGAAAAAAAGATAGTCAGATAGTTAGTTAGAAAGAGAAATAGATAAATAGATAGATAGATAGATAGATATTCAGATTGATAGACATATAGATAGAAAGATACATAAATTAAAAGATAGATAGACAAATAAATTGACAGAAAGATTCAGAGAAAAATAGATAGATAGATAGATAGATAGATAGATAGACAAATATATAGACAGACAGATAGACAAATAGATAAATAGACAAATAGAAAGAGATTTAGATGATAGACAGACATATATATAGACATATAAATAGATAGATAAACACATAGAGAGACAGACAGATAGACAAATAAATAGAGAGACAGACATATAGACAAATAGAATGACACACATATAAACATACAAATATATAGATAGATAGACAAATAGATATACCTATATATAGAAAGATAGATAGACATATAGATAGACAACAAATAGATAGACAGATAGAAAGATATAGATATACAAACAGATAGATAGATAGATCGATAGACAGACAGATAGAGAGACAAATAGATAGAAAATATATAGATAAATAGATTGATTGATTGACAGATAGATAGATTGTTAGACAAATTGACAAGTAGATTGATAGATAGAATGATAGACATATTGATAGATAGATTTAGAGATAGACCGATAAAGAGATTGATAGAAAGATTGATTGATATATTAATAGAAAGATAGATAACTAGATAGATGGATAGATAAATAGACAAATAAATAAATAGAAAGATTGAGAAATAGATAAAAAGATTTTAGATTGATTAGTAGAGTGATTAAAAGATAATTGATAGACATATTGATAAACAGATAGATGCAAAAATTGTTAGAAAGATTGATAGATAGATAGATTCATAGATATTTATATAGAATGAAAGATAGATAGATAGTTAGAGAGACAGATAGACACATATATAAATAGATCAATAAGCACATAGATCGATAGAGATTGAAAGATAGAAAGATAGAAAGATGGATTGATAGAAAGATAAATAGATGGATAGAATGATAGACAGATAGATAGAAAGATAGATAGATTAATAGATAGACAAATAAATAGATAGAAAGATATTTATATTGTAAGATTAATAGATAGATTAATAAACATATTGATAATTAGATAGATAGAAAAATAGATATATAGATTGATCAAAAGATTGATAGTCAAATTTAAAATTAGTTTGATAGATAAAAAGATATATAGATTGACAGATAGATACAAATAAAGATAAATATATAGATGGAAAGTTAGTTAGATAGATAGATAGATAGATAGACAAATAGATAGATAGGTAGATAGAGAGATAAATAGATAGGTAGATAGATATATACATAGATAAATAGATAGATAGACATGTAGATAGATAGAAGGATAGACAGATATATAGATAGAAAAAATGATAGATAGATAGATAGATATAAAGATAAATATAGGACATATAGATAAATAGATAAATAAACAGAAAGATTGACATTTAGAAAGGCAAAGAGATAGTATATTGATTGAATGATAGTTAGATAAATGGACAGATAGATAGAAGATAGATATATAATATATAGACACATAAATAATAGACAATATAAAGATAGATAGAGAGTTTGATAGAGAAATATATAGACATATCAATAGTTTGATAGATAAATAGATAAATATATATAAACAGATAGACTAATAGATAGACAGACATATAGATAGGAAAATAGATTGAATGATAGATAGACTAATAGATAGATAGACATATAGATAGAAAGATAGATAGAAGATAGATAGTTAGTTAGTTAGATAGACAGATAGATAAAGAGATAGATAGTCAGGTTTATAGAGAAATGATATCTAGAAATATAGATAGACATATATTGATATATAATTAGAAAGACACAAAGAAAGATATATAGATAGACAAATATATAAAAATATAAATAGACAAATATAAAGACAGATAAATATATAGATAGATAGACAAATAAATAGACAAATAGATAGTTTAATAGACCACTAGGTAGATAGATATATAGATAGATGGATAAATAGAATGATATACATATATATAGAATAAAATATAGATTGATATATAGATAGATATATAGATAGATAGAAAGGTAATCAGATTTATATACAAATAGATAGAAAGTAAGATAGATAGATAAATATATAGATAAAAAATAGTTATACATATACATAGATAGATAGATAGACAAATAGATATATAGATTGATTGATTGATTGATCAATATACTTTTATAGATAGAAAGATAGATAGTAGACATATAAACAAATAGATACATAGATAGGTAGATAGACAGATAGATTGACTGAAAAATATATAGATATATAGATATATAAATAGATAGATAGATAGATAGAAAGACATATAGATAGTAAAAGAGATAGACAGGTAGATACAAAGATAGATAGTTAAATAGCTATTCATTTAGATAGGAAAATAGATTAATAAATAGATATATAAACAAAGAGTCACACATATAAACAAATTGATAGTTAGTATGTTGGTCATTCAGGCAGACAGTTAATCAGTAAGTCAAATAGATAGACAAATAGATATACATATAGATAAACAAATAGATTGACAGATAGATCGAAAGATAGATAGATAGATGGACAAATTGGAAGACAAAAATAGATATATAGATAGATAGATATTTAGATTGATTACTAGATAGATACTAAGATGGACAAAATGATAGATATATATTTAGATATATAGATAGACATAGAGAGAGATAGATATTTAGACAGACAGACAAATGGATAAATAGATATAGATATAAAGAGATATAGTTATAACATAGATAGATTGATAGTTAGATATAAAAATCGATAGATATATAGATAGATAGACAAATAGATATATATATATATACAAATATATAGACAGATAGATAATTAGAAGACAAACAGATAGAGAGACAGACTTATAGATAGGTAGATAGATTGATTGATTGATTGATGATTGAAAATAGATAGATGGATATATAGACATATAGATAGATGGATAGATAGACAGATAGATAGATAGATAGCTATGCAAATATATAGACACATTAATAGATAGGTATATAGACAAATAGATAGAAAGATTGTTAGACAAATAGATAGAAAGATAGTTAGACAAATAGATAGACAGATAAATAGACATATTGATATACACACACACACACACACACACACACACACATATATATATATATATAAACATATAGGAAGACATATAAATAGATTGATAGATAGTTAGTTAGTTAGATAGATAGATAGAAACATAGATATATAGATAGATTATTAGATTGATACATAGATAGATAAATAGATAGATAGATAGACAGATCAATAGATAGATAGATTGACAGATAGATAGACATATAGGTAGATAGAAAGAGAGAGAGAGAGAGAGAGAGAAATATATATATATATATATATAGACAGATAGACATACATACAGATAAATAGATAGATAGTTAGTTAGATATATAAATATAAAAAAATATAGTTAGAATGATAGTTAGAAAGATATATTGAATGATAGATAGACACATAGATTAATTGATACATAGTTATATAGATAGACAAATAGATAAACAAACAGATAGACAGACACATAGAAAGGCAGAGAGTCAGATATTTAAATAAATTGAAATACAAATAGAATGCCAAATAGATTAACACACATAATAAATGATACATAGATAGACAAATATATACAAAGACAGATAGATATATAGACAGATAGATAGACTATTAAATTGATCGATAAATAGATATATATATAAGACAATTAGATAAACATATAGAATGATAGATTGATAGATAGATATATAGATAGATAGATAGACAGATATAAAAATAGATATATGGATACATATATAGACACATACATAGATAGATAAATAGATAGTTAGACAGACATATATAGAGATATGTATATTGATAGATAGATAGATTCATAGATAGAAGTATAGATAGATAAAAAAAATTTAGGCAAAAAAGATCGACAAATATATATAAAAATAGATATAAAAATAGATATAAAAATAGATAGTTAAATAGAAAGATAGAGATATAGAGAGATAGATAGAATCTATATCGACAAATTGATAGACAAATAAATAGCCCGATACATAAATAGATATATAGATAGAAAAATAGTTATACAAAAAGATGACATATAGATATAAAATAGATATATAGAAAGATATAATGAATAAAATAGATAGATAAAGAGATAAATAGACAAATTGATACACACACACACACACATATATATATATATAGATAGATAGATATATAGACAGATAGATAGTCAAAGAACTAGACAAATTGATTGACATATATATTTATAGATAGAAAGAGAAATAGATAAACAGATAGTTAGATAGATAGATAGATAGATAGATATATATATATATATATAGACAGATAGACAGACAGATTGATTGATTGATTGATATATAGATTGATAGATAGATATATAAATAAAAAAAATAGATTGATGGATATATAGACATATATTTATACTGACATATAGATAGAAAGATAAATTGCTCTACAAATACCTAAATACATTAATAGATAAATATATTGACATATAGATAGATATATAGATAGACAGATAGATATATATATATATTGATAGATAGATAGCCATACATGCAGATAGATAGATAGATTAACATATTGAAAGACAAATAAATAAATTGATAGATAGAAGGATAGATAGATAGTTAGATAGATAGAAAGATAGATAGATTGACATAAAGATAAATGAATTGATAGACAAATTATTAGATAGATATATAGATAGATGAATACATAGATAGATAAATAGATTAATAGATAGATATATTGATTGATAGATTGACAGATACATAGACAAATAGATAGACAGATATATAGAAAGATATATAGATATATAAATAGATAGACATACAAATAGATAGATAGATAGTTAGATATATATATAGATTGACATATAGATAGACAGATAGATAAATTGATAAATAGATAGACAAATAGATAGATAGATAGACACACATATAGGCAAATAGGTAGATAGACATATAGAAAGACAGATAGTCAGATATATAAATAAATTGAAAGTCAAGTAGAATGAAAAATATATTAACATATAGATAGACACACGGATAGATAGACAAATATACAGACAGATAGATAGATATATAGATAGATAGATTGATTGATTGTTATATACATAGTTAGATAGATAAATAGATAAACATATAGATAGATAGATTGATAGATTGATATAACAATAGATAGAGAAATAGATAGATAGATAGAAAGAAAAGGAAATAGATCGACATATACATATCTAGACACATAGACAGATAGATAAATAGATACATAGATTGACAGATAGACAGATAGATTGGTATATTGATATACAAATAGATAAATATATAGATAGAATTATAAATAGATTGATAGATTGATAGACAAATAGATATAAAAATAGATAGTCAAATAGAAAGATAAACATATAGAGAGATAGATAGAAAGATATCTAGAAAAATTGTTGGAGAACTAAATAGACAGATAGATAATTAGATAGATAGATATGCAGATAGTTAGATAGTAAGATAGGCATCTAGATAAACAAATAGATAGACAGAGAGATATACAAATAGATTAATAGATAGATAAATAGATAGATAAATAGATAAATATATAGATAGATATATATATACAGATAGATACACATAAAGATAGGAAGATTGATAGATAGACAGACAGACAGATATATAGATAGATAGATAGTCAAAATGATAGACAAATAGATTGATAAAAATATTTTTAGATTAATAGGAAATTGATAGACATATAGATAGACATACGATGGACAAATAAATAAATTGATTGATAGAAGATAGATCGATATACATACAAATAGATAGAAAGAAAGAAAGATTGATTGATTGACAGAAAGATAGTGAGATAAATAGAATGATAGAAAGATAGATAGATAAATATATAGAGAAATAAATAGAGAAATAGATAGATAGTTAGATAGATAGATAGATATACAAATAGACAGATAGATAGATAGAT
Source organism: Sapria himalayana (assembly GCA_029783825.1). Taxonomy (NCBI): domain Eukaryota; kingdom Viridiplantae; phylum Streptophyta; class Magnoliopsida; order Malpighiales; family Rafflesiaceae; genus Sapria; species Sapria himalayana. The sequence continues at coordinate 1,201,156 of JAREIK010003832.1, forward strand.
AAAAAATAGATAAATAGAAAGATTTATAGAAAGAAAGAAAGAAAGATAGATAGATATACAAATAGGTAGATAGATAAAAAAATAGATAGACATATATATAGATAGATATATAGACAAATATATTGATAAATATATCAATAGATAAATTGATAGATAAATTGATAGTTATATAGATAGAAAGATAGATAGATAGAAAGATAGATAAACACATAGATAGTAAGAGATATAGATAGATAGATATACATATAAATAGATAGATAGACATATAGTTAGAAAGATATATAGACAGATAGATATATAGATTGTTAGATAGATGATAGATAGATTGCTAGACATATAGATAGGTAGATAAATAGATACATAGATAAACATATAGAGATACAAATATATAGACAGATTGATATACATATAAATAAATAGACTAATAGATATATATATATATATAGTAAGATGGATAAACTAATATATAGATAGATAGATAGATAGATAGATAGAAGGATAGATAGATAGATAGATAGACACATAGAAAGACATATAGTTAGACATATAAATAGATAAAGAGTTAGATAGAATGATATATAGATAGATAGAAAAATAGATAGACAGATAGATAGACAAATAGATATACTTTTAGATATAAAGATAGATATACTAGTAGATATGCAAATAGATAGATAAAGAAAAATAAATAGATATATATATATATATCGATTGATAGTTAGATTGACAGATAGATAGATTGATTGATATATAGATAGACAAATAGATAGATAGATATAAATATAGATTTAATGATAAATTGATCGATTGATTTATAGAGACGGAAAGATAAACAAATGATA
>JAREIK010003832.1:1206997-1236909 GCA_029783825.1 Sapria himalayana
AACAATGGAAGCTTTCCCAATCTAAAGTGCTCGTCGCTATAAATTAGCAAGAAAAAGTTTTCCTATCTAAAAAATTTTAGCGATGAAAATATCCCCAGCTAAAATAATAAATTTCCTACCTAAATTAGCAAGCTAAATGGTAGTTTTCGTCACCAAATGGATATAGCAATGTAAGCTTACCCAATCTAGTGTGCTCATCGCTAAAAATTTGAGAGGGAAATAGTCCATACCAAAAAAATTTTAGCAACGAAAAAATCCCTAGCTAAAATATTTATTTTCCTATCTAAATTAGTAAGGAAAAAATCCCTAGCTAAATTAGCAAGAGAAAATTTCCTAGCTATTTTTATTTCAAATCTTTTTTCAAAAATTTATTTTTTTTGAAAAAATTTAATTAAATAATTTAATATTTTTATATTAAATTGAATAAAAATAGAAACTATAAACAATAATTTATAAATAACAATAAATAAAATTATATAATAAATTATTCTGATTCAATATTTTACATAATTCAAACAAAAACATAACAAAATTTTATTGCATCTTATTCATCAATGTATCTAACGACAATGTATAAAGGATAATATATCTGTGCATTTACTTTGCTTTCTTTCCCTCTGCTCCTCCGATTACCATCTTTTTACTATGACAAAACTATCCAAGTCACTTTGCGTTTTGTCTAGTGAAAAATCCCTTCACTTATACAAGCTTCGTATGGGGAACAATGCGGTACCATGACTATATTAAATTTAAACAGTCAATCAAATCAAAATAAATAAATAAATAAAGTTTTGTTTTCATAAATATATAATACTATAGTATATTTGTACATATATACTATAGTGTATATGTACATATATACTAGCATTTTCACTCGTTACATGTATTCCTGAAGTATATCTACACATATACTACACTATTATATGTACAATTATACTCAGTATATATGTACATATATACTACAGTTTTATATGTACATATATACTGAGTACATATGTACTCAGTATATATTTAAATATAATACTACAAAATTATATATTCTTATATACTGAGTATAAATGTACATATATTATAGTATTATATTTACATATAAACTGAGTATATATGTAAATATACTACATTATTATATGTACATATATACTAAGTACATATATACTAAGTATAAATGTACATATAATACTACATAATTATATGTGCTTATATATTGAGTATATATGTACATATACTGCAGTATATTTGTAGATATACTAAGTATATAAGTACATATATGCTATAGTATTATATGTACATATATACTCAGTATATACATACATATATACTTCAGTATATATACATATATATATTATGTAGTATATACGTGCATATATACTATAGTAGATCTACACACACACACATACACACAAACAAACACACACACATATATAAATATATATATATATTATAGTATAAATATGTACTATAGTATATACTACAAGAAAATCTGAAAGAAACAACGAAAAAAATTACAAAACAATACAATGCACATGGAGGACGTAGATCTGCACGAAATAAGAGTGTCAAGAACAAACCTGCATTTGCGTGGGACCAGAATTTTTTTGTCCATCTCACAGTTTTTAAAGCTAAGGTATTGTTCCTATCACCAAGAGGACAAGCCAAACCTTTTACATGTTTATTATAAACTAAAACTCTACTCAAAATATTTGGATACATAAACATATTTACAGATATATAAAAATAGTAATTATAGACATGAACAAACACAAATCTAAGTTGATAGTCATATAACTTCAACAAATATCTAAAAGATGCCCAACACTGATGTTTAGAGAGAAAGAAAGGCAAAAAACAAAATGTTTTAGGAATAATGAAGATATTAGAACTTGACCTCCTTTTGATCCAGCTGAAATCAGTAAATATGGGACCCATGCATAGGACGGACCATGGCAATGTCTGAAGGCTTTGAATCAGAATTTTTTTGTGCATCTTACATCAAATGTCTTGCAAAGATTTATTATTAGGTTAATCGGCAAAGAAAAGAACAAAACTAGAATAAAGATAAATGATACCACAAATGATGAACCACTTGTAAGCCCCCCAATGCTTTCTTAGTCTGTAGTGCATTATTCAAGAAAGATATATATTTTACAAGTAACTATATGTATATCAAGAAAGAAAAGAAAGATACTATTATTCAAGAAAGATATATAATACATATAGTTACTTGAGTAGATATTGATTCTCTAATCCTATGAAATACATTGCATGTGGATGCATAGATATGGTATTGCTCCAGTAAAGCGATTGAAGGGAAAGCAGTAATATACTTTACATTACCACTATAAGTTTCTCATGTTCATATGTTTGCTTTTGTACAATTCCTCTCCTCTATTTGTGCATGTGTGTGGAAATGTTCTAGATTTTTATATATGTTAGCCTATTGAGGGAGTTAACATGTTTTTATGAATTTTGATAAGTGACAGGGGTTCATTGGTGGAAATTTCAAGTTTGATGCTAAAAAGTGTTATTATTCATTTGTTCCTTTTGTAAACATATCTGTTATTTGACTGAAACATCTATGCAATCCTATATTGTATGTAATATGTAGAATAGATGTTGCATTTATTATCTTGTGATAAGGTGTGGGCAAAAGCTATAAATATTAGTTACACAAATATAAATTCATATCAAAATATTTTCTAATATTTGTTCTCATCATTAAAATCAAAATGATAACTTGTTTTATTGTTATTAATATCATGTATTGTAGCAATCACAAATATTATTGGCTCATTAAATATTTCATTTGGGCCTTTGTATTCCCCACCATATGTGCTTGGGTATATTAATTATAATATATTTACAAAAAAATAACTTATTTTCATGTTTAGTAAAAAATGTTTAAAAATAAAATATTTTTATTTTAGTATACTATAAATTTTCCTTAGATTTATTGTCACTATATACATATAAAGTGAAAACTTATATATATAGCATATATGTATGTAGGTATTTAGCATATTCGTATATATGTATGTATATATATATATATATATATATATATGTATGTATGTATGTAAGTATTTAGCATATATGTATGTATGTATATATGTGTGTGTATATATATATATATATAATTATAGTATATATACATACATATATATATATATATATATATATATATATATATATATATATATATATATGTGTATATATGTATGTGTATACATGTGTATGTATGTATATACATGTGTATGTATGTATGTATGTATGTATATATTTTTGTATGTATATATATATATATGTATGTATGTAAGTATATTTATGCATGTATATATATATATGTGTGTGTATGTATGTGCATATATATATGTGTGTGTGTGTTTGCATATGTTTGAATATTTTTCAAAAACATTATAGTTTTCAACCTGAAACAGATGCAGACACACACACACACACATGTAAACTATCCTCAAAACCTTAGTGGTTTTTATATACTAACACCAATTGTGTTTTTTTGACTATATGTACTAAAAAGGAAAATATATTTCCAATATAAACTATCATGAACTTGAATTTTTAATTTTGTTTATAGACAGAAAATTATAAGAGATAATTTTCTTTTCCAAATTTTAATTTTCAAAAATATGAGAATCTGTGTTTTTTATGAATATTTTATAATTAGTTTATTAAAACAGCTAGTATATGCAGTTAAAATAGTTATATATAGTTAAACATATAGATATATATATATATATATATATATATATATATATATATATATATATATATTCATACAAGTAGGTATATGTAGTTATACATAAATGTATATAAAGTTATAAACAAATATATAGATTTACATATATGTATAAATAGTTATATATAGTTATATTTAATTATATATAGTTTTATATAGTTATAAAAATATTTATATATAGTTATACACATATAGGTAAACATAATATTCTATGTTGTTATACGTGTAATTATAAAACTAGTTACATGTTATACATATAGTTACACATTTAGTTAAACTTATATTTATACATGTAGGTATATATTTATTTTCATTTAATTTTATATATTTTTACATATAGTTATGTATAGGCATAGATATAGTAATATACCTTTTTATATATAAATATATAAAAATATATATTAAATATATGTTGTAAATAATATATAAAAAGTATTGATATTTAAATATATTTACAAATATATAGATTTACATATATGTATACATAGTTACAAATATAGTTATATTTAATTATATAAAGTTTTATATAGTTATACAAATATTAATATATAGTTATACACATATAGGTAAACATAATGTTGTATGTTGTTATACATGTAATTATAAATATAGTTACATGTGGTTATACATTTAGTTACACATTTAGTTAAACTTATATTATACATGTAGGTACATATTTTTTTCATTTAATTTTATATATTTATACATATAGTTATGTATAGGTATAGATATAGTAAAATACATTTTTATATATTAATATATAAAAATGTATATTAAATATATGTTGTATATAATTTATAAAAATTATTGATATTTAAATATATTTAAATACATGTAGTTTGTTTAAGTAGTTTTTGAAGGAAATATCAAAACATTTGAAGCAATTCAATTTCATGCTATGTGTTTCAAGATATGCATCTGATAAATCAAATTGTTAAAAAAATAATATGGCATAATTCGATAATTAAAAAAATTATGATTGAGAAAAATTAAAATGTTAATAGTCTGCCACATAATTTTGATATATTCTACATGGAATATAATTTGATATATTTTAAATGTCTTTTCATGTTTTAAAAAAACATACCTAGAAAAAATAAAAGTAATATTCTAAATGTATTTTTATTAAAATATAATATAATGATCAAAAAAAAGCAAGTATCATGAAATGTTAATTAACATTATCAAATATCATGTTAATAGGATAGTATAGGAAATAACTAATAATGATGTTAAACATCATTATAAAAAATTGTGAAAATCATTCAAAATTTTCAAAACATGAAATAACATATTTTCAAATAAATCTTATAATATCATTAAATGCTTAAAAAATCCATCAATAATATTTAATTCATTGTATCAACGAGTGAATACTAAAGAAAAATATTGATGAGTATTCTGCAATTTTCAATCAACATGCATCAAAAATCTTAGAACACAAAAAACATTGATAATTTATCAATAACATTAGTAACAATGAAACACAATAGAAATATTGATAATATATTTCCACGAAATTTATAGATTTTTATTAAAAAACATTGTGCCTCCCAATATAAATATCTAAAACATACAACATATCCAATACTTACATCAATGATATTTATAACATTTCAGTGTCATTAACCCTAATTGAATTATAAAAAATTTTAACTAATATTATTATAAAAATGTGCTCTAAATATTTATTAGTTATACATATAATCTAATATTTTCAAAAAAAAAAATCATTGAACAAATTTTAAAGTTTCTGAATAATATGGAAAAACATATTGCTTCATGGAAGAAAAATAATGTAACATCATATAGAGAAAAATTTTACTAATCCTTCTATTCTACCTACCAAACATTGATGATTTAGCTATTTCAAATTATGATTCACTATTAAGGACCAATTTTTTTAGAAGAATAATGATTAACAAAATTTGATAACAAAGATGTGCTTTTATATATTTAAAACTTCAATATTCTAAATCATGATATAATCAAGAATATCTTATGAAAATTAAAATTTGATTCATCTATTGTCCTAAGAAATAATTGGATAAGTATGCATTTTTAAAATTATGAGTTCTAACATAATAAAAAATTTTACCTACACACATCAACTACTCTATTCCATGTTTATTGATCCTAGTTTATATTGTGATAATCATGAATACTACTTATCTCTGGTTCATAATATGAATGTCATTAAATCATGCACGAGCTTAATTTGATCACCAACAAAAGCCAAAGCCACACTAGTAATCATGTAAAAGTGCTTTTATGTATTTAAATTATTGAATTATATAAGGATACCTATTGTATACAAGTGCAAAAAATGCTATTTTAGTTATACATAAAGTCATGAAAAAGTCACAATCCTAAAATTACTCTAGCCTAAATGACAGTTGAATGTTTGATATACAAATCACTCCAATAACTAATTTGAATATTAATTAAATGTGAATACTAATTGAATGAATATTTTCTTTACTTTATTACTTCTCTTCATGTTGAAATATGTTTGTCAATAACTCCCAACATGCTAAGGTGCATGTGAATAACTAGGGCTTATAATTGCCCAGTTAATAAATTTGTGATTTGCTTTCATAGTTACATATAAGATGTTTTGACTTATCCAATTTGGATTTTCTAATTGATTATGTGACAACCTAATTCAATATATTTTTTATGCTCATGGAAAACAAAGTTGGTAGCAATGTGCAAGGTTATGTGACCGTCACAAAATAAATTTGCTACTTCCAAATGAGAAACTTGTCAATCCTTCAACAAGTATCTCAACCAAGTGAGTTCATAGGTAAATGCAAACTCGGACCAATATTCTGCCTCTACTAATGATATTTACACCTTTGATTGATCCTGACACTTCTATGGCACACGTAACTTACCAAAAAAGTATTAACTTATCAATTACCATTATTTAATTGGATATCGTTCTATATTGAAATCATATTCAGAGACAACAAAAATAGAACCCATAAACATTAGGATTTGTTTTTTCCCAAGTTACAGAAGTAGAAAACATTAAGCATAATTATTTTTCTTAAGATACAGAAGCAGAAAACAATATGCAAACATTTAGTATTTGAAATCAATAAAACTATAAAAAATTAAATAGTAAAAAAACAAAGGTTACACTAACCATTTATTATTTTATTAATGGTGTAGAGTCAAAATCATATAATGATATAAAAATAAAAGAAAAAAGAAAAAAAATTGGTGGAAAATTAAAAAAAAATAAAACTCAAATATTCTATAAAAACCAAACTACGCCCATATGAACATGACATGTGATGTCCTCGTAAAACTTCCAATCAGCTATTTCCCTAGCTTGTGGCAGCACAATTCTGAGATGTGCTCATCCTCTTCTACTAATTGAAGATTGCTATCTGTAAAGATATCTCAAGCAAAAATTGGGTTGATTAAAAACATGTTTATCTAACTGTGAAGGAATGACATGCTAACTTGATGAGACGGATTCAAAAATTGCTTCTGGCGCCACTACCCCACTTCCGTCACTAGTGCCACTGTCGTCATTGTCACTGCTGCCACCACTACAGCAATTACCACCATTGATAATATGCTTTCACATACCTATAATAGGCTAAAACTCTATCCAAAAAATCCAGAGAAACGCAAACATATTCACAGATATATAAAAATATGTAATATAGACATGAACAAACACAAATAAAAGTTGATTTTCATAAAGTTTCAACAAAAATTTAATTAAATAATTTAATATTTTTAAATTAAATTATATAAAAACAGAAACTATAAATAAAACTTTTAAATTAAACAAAAAAAATTCATTTAATAACTTATTTTAATACAATATTTTAAATAACTAAAACAAAAAAATAACAAAAAATATATTACATTTTATTAATCAATGTATTTACCGACTGTGCATAAAGTATAATCTATCAATGAATTGATGGTGCTTTCTCTCCCTCTGCTCCACTGATCACCAACTTTCTGTAGCAAAAATGCTATCTAAGTCACAGTGCTAAATGTTTGTTGAAATATGTCTTCACTTATACAAGCTTTGCATGAGAAACAATGTGGTACCAAATTTGTACGAAATTTAAACCACCAAATACAATCAAAATAAATAAATAAAAAACAATGTTTTGGTAAATATATATTGTTGCAGTAAAATGTACATATATATTAGTATTTCACTAATACATATATTACTACAGTATATGTACATATAAAATTCAGTTTTATGCATACATATATATTGAGTACATATATATACTCAGCTTATATGAACATAAAATATTGTAGCATTATATGTACATATATACTAATTATATACCTATGTATATACATCATTTTTTTCCATTGCAGCTACTCCCACTGTCCCTACCGCTACCTCTGCCACTACTACTACCATTTCCACTACCACTGCCACTACCGATGCCACTACTGCTGCCATTGCTGCCACTGTCAGTGCTGTAGCTGCTATTATCGTAGTTACTGTTGCTACTGCTGCTGCCCCCACCACCATCACTGCTGCCACCATTGCCATAGCTACCGCTGACGTTGCTACAGCCACTACAGCCACTAATGTCACCTTTGCCACTATTGCCGGTGTTGCCGTTGCACCCGTTGCTACTGCCGCTGCCTCAGTTGCTGTCATTGATGTCGCTGCCTCAGTTGCTGCCATTACTGCCGCTACTACTACCACCACAACTACCATCACTGTCGTTTCTACCGGTGCCACTGCTACTAAAAATAGGCTTTTACATACCTATAATAGGCTAAAACTCTACCCAAAAAATTTAGAGACACAAAAACATATTCACATATATATATAAATAACTATTATTGACATGAACAAACACAAATTAAAGTTGATTGTCATACAACTTCAACAAAAATCAAAAAGATGTCTAGTAATTATGTTTAGATATAAAGAGAGTTCAAAAATAAAATGTTTTTAGAATAATAAAGATAAGATAAGCTAGCCCTCTTTTTGATAAAGCTGAAATTTGTAAATATGAGACCCAATCACTGGAAGGACTGTGGTAATGTCTGAATGCTTTGAATCAAAATTTTTTCTTTTGTCTCACATAATGTGTACTACAAATATTCATATATTAGTTAATCGGAAAAGCAAAGAACAAAACAAGAATAAAAAAAATTGAAACCTACAAAAAAATATCATAAATTATTTGCTACACATTGACACAAATAAATAATAGTTCCGATATAATTTTCATACTCAATCATCCTCATAATTTGTAGGGAATGCTAGCCTCTCTTGCAAGGATTCATAGCTAGATCTCTAAATGCAATCTATTGCACCAATGTTGCTAACTATCACTCCATATAGGACATTTGTTATTGCATTACATTTTTAATTTCTTTCATCTCATAATTCATTTCTTTAATTTTTTACATTTCTTCCATCAAATTAGTTATCTACTCATCTATCTTTTTAATTTCGGTCTCCATAACTACAATATGTTCATTTGTGTCTAGTGCTTGTTCAACTGCCTCATCCACCATTGCTAAGGCAAATGAATTATAAGCACAACTGCTACAATAAAATGCCACTCCCTTAGAGCCGATTCCATACACTCGCTCCTTCTTTCGACCTCCTATTGTCTCCACATAAATAGGATCATAGTCAATTGGTTGAAGATCCATAGAACTCTCAACTTGTTGATGAGCAGCTGTCCACGTTCCTCTATTTGGTCCTGAGATAAAAATAGAGAAAAAAACTATTCTAGATATATAAAAAATAAAATAAATATTTTGCATTCAAAACAATTTTCATAATGTACGGTAGTTTTATAAAATCTAATTAATAATACAATTTTTTACAGTAATCATCTGATACTTGTTGTCAACATACTGACCATCTACTTTTTTCACATGCATCTTCCTAAAAATCTCATAAAAATTTGGATCTTGACTCAATTCTGCAGCCTAGAATTGTTTTTATTAAGTCATAAAAAAACAAATGATAAAAAGATTTAACTAAATTAATAAAACCATGATAATATTTTATATATTGGACTATTAGGACAACCACAAAATATAGCTATGTTTAGAATTTTAAATTTGTATCAAATCACACGCATGCTCAATGCTCGACTTTGAACCTCCTGTGTGTCAAGAGATTCATCTACCTAGTCCAGCAGCCTCACTTCATCGATTTTTTGTGGAAATATTTGATTTTTTCTTCACATATGGCTCCTCCCAATAATTAAGCCACTCAGGCCTGTCTTCCTGGGATATAAAATCAGCCCAGTCTTCCTCGTATATAAAATCAGGCCTTTCTTTCATTTTCTTTAATTTATCGACAAAATCAGAATACCGTTAAGCAGCTTTGATCTCCCATAATGACTTTATCTTTCCATAAAATTTGGATGCCCATGTGCACTAATTTTATAAATAGAAAAATGACAAAAGAATTTATATTAATTACAAGAAAACAATTATTTACTGCTTGAATAATAATCAACATAAAAGTTAAGTAATTATATATTTATTTTTCAATGCTTTTGTTTTGTTATTTTTATCTGAAAGTCATTAAAATATGACTCTTTTGTCGATTCAGAAACTTTCTTCGAGGAGAAAGTTTTAGAATTAGCCATTTTCTTGAAAGCCTTTGTAATTATAGTCGAACACTTGTGAGCTGGAATAAAATTGTACAAATAAATAAATAACATTGAAAACAAGCAAATCATAATAATTTTAAAAAAACCACTGATAGTAACATTAAAATTTTTTTTTTTCAATTTATTGTTACATATTTCATTTACCTCTCATCCACAATCTCAATACATTACACTAACTACAGAGGAAGGCACGACATTTGATGATGTCATTTGTATTGTAAATGGAAGAATAATTAGTGTATACTATGGGGTAGAAGATAGAGATGGATAAAAAGTGCGAGTAGGAAACACAATTGGTGGTTGGCTTACATTTGATTAAGGTGATAATTGAGGTCTCAAAGATGGTGATGGTGATAGAAATGCAGATGGTGATTGTGATGTTGAAGTCTCGATATGGTGGCTATGAGATGGGACTGATTTGCAACATGATGTAACATACTAGTTAAATTTGGTTCATTTCTATGTCCACGTCAACCTCCACCACAACCACGTCCTTTAGGCGCCATCTGCTGTACAAAATAAAACATAGAACAAAAATAGGGATATGATGAACAAGCATGTATTTTCGAATAAAACACACCGATAGATTTCAACAAAATATAAAAAGTCTTTGATAATTTAAATTTATAATAAAATTATAACAAATTAAAATTATAACAAAAATAGTAATAGATTTTGTCTAATTCCGATAGAAGTTCAAACTCATCTTTAGATAAAAATTGATCATCTTCAATTTCTATTGTGCCACCATTTGCGTCACATAAATTTTTTGGATCTTCATTTACATTTAAATGCTCAAAATTATTTATGTCATCTTCCTGGAATGCTGGTGCAATTTCTAAGTCTGCACTTCTTTGTTGTGATGTTGGTGCTTGAAATTTTGATCGAGCTTTGATTTTGCAAATCGCCCACTAAACTCTCTTATCATGAGATAAACTCATATTTGTAAAATAAATTACTAAGTGGATTGAACTACCATAATAAATGGCTCATATCGATTATATCTGTGTTTATGGTAAACATCAACTAGCTTATACTCTGAATGAATCTTTGTGCTCACATTTCATGTAGGATCAAAACACTCGCACTTAAATAATACAATCCTGTTGTTTTCAAGTCCATGATACTCAAACTCAATAACTTCTTTGAGTTGACCATAATAATTAATCTCATATGCACTATAACATGAGCCTTTAATGCATACATGACTATTCATTGTTATTTTAGAAGAAACATGCTAGATTGTGTGAAATTTATATCCATTAACAAAATACCCAGGATAGGTTGTCACATATCTAAACGGGCCTTTACTTAGATTCTGAATGAAAATATTTGAATCTCTATTTGAAGGATCAATTGCCTATGACAATTTAAAAAAATGATATTAACAAATAAAAGATACTAATAAATTAAATAATTCAAAAATATAAAACTAAATTATTCTCAAATAATTTTTTAACCAATTCGCAAATTCAATTTGTAGCATATAATCGACATCTTTGTTGGAAATTGCTGGATGCCTATAATTTAACTGCTCAACATAAATACTGCACAAATATAAAAAGAGAGTAAAAAAATGTATATCAATTTTTAATAACTCCTATTAAAAATAAAATTAAACTATGATTAAATCTGCAACCATTTTGGGTATATGTTGGGAAATTGCGCTTCCACGGTAGTGAGATTAAGATACAAAAACAACAGAAACACAGAAAACAATCAATATATATCCCAATCCAGCAAGCATCCATGACAGAATCAAAAAAAAAGAGAAATCAACACTGAAAATAACGTGGTTCGCTAGTCGCTCAGTACGACTAGCTACATCCACCAGAAAATGCTTATGCATTACAGATTAAACCAAACAGAAACTTCTTATAGTATGCAGCACACAGAGCAGTCATGATAAATCACGTAGAGAGAAGAGAGAGAGACGATGAAGAGTTCCACGGGTCAAAAATAGCCACCCAAAAAATAAAATTACAAATCATTTTATATTAAAAAACATCTCGGTTCATTTAACCACAGTGGGACCTCCATTATTGTGGTACTGCTGCATTTCCGGCCTTTTAATATTTCCTTTCTTGCACTTACATGAAAATATTAAAACAAAAAAACATTTTGTTATACAAATAGATTATTAAATAAAAACAAATTACATATACAGTAGTATAAATATTCAATACATGGTGCAACCTCCTCACAATTATGTAAAACATAGCTCTGATTTGCTTTGTACTCTTCATCTATCATACATATTTTCATTGCTCTTCCAAATGCTCTTCTAGGGTTCTCGAAGAAAGATAGTTTGTCCATAGAATCATCTTCTTCCATCACATGACCTTCATAATTCCGTGGCACATTTATATTCTTTGTATTGATATGATCCTCAAAATAATAAGAACAAATTGATGATGCTTCTTCTACTAAATATTAATTGCAAATTGAACCTTCAAATTTTTCCTTGTTTCTAACATTCAATTTCAACTTACGAAGATACCTACATCCATAATGTTAGGTTTCAATTAAATTAAATTACAATAATACTTAAAGTACTAAATAATAAAACATAGCAAATTATATGTATTTATCTCTCAAAAGGGTACATCAACTGAATTACACTGGCCCTGCAATCCTTGCTTCATATACCAAATGGACAGGAAAATGCTCCATTGAGTCAAAAAAACTAAGTGGGAATATCCATTCAAGCATACAAATAATAAGTGGAATGTCATTCTCCAGCCTCACCATGTCATCAGTTTTGATTGTGATTGTGGTTAGCTATTTGAAAAACAAACTAAGTTCTATAAGGACCTTCCAATCACTTAGTGGAAGTAATTCACAGAATTCAATTGGTATTAATCTCTACATAAATACATGACAGTCATGACATTTTATTCTCAAACTCATGCCTTTACATAATGAATAAAAATGATTGATGTAACTTTACATATCGAGTATTTCCATAAAAAATAAAATAACTGAATAAAATAAATAAAAACTCACAATAATATAATATTATGAATAAAAATTATAAAATGACATTATCATTTATTAAATAAAATAAAAATTCATTTATAAATACAAAAAGAAACTATGAATACTCTTAATCTATATGAATCATCCCATCCTAGTATCTCAAGATAAAAAAATATAAAAATATAATATAATTCTCAATAGTTTTGAAATTTTTATATTTATTTACAACTTATTAATGTTCTTTATAATTCATTTTACTGTATTTTTATAATATGTTACTATTTTTTTTATTATATTGTATTGATATTTTTGAAATTATAATAATTTATATTTATTTTATTAAGATATGAAATAATATTTAAATATATATGTTTTGGACTAAAATATAATTAGTAAATATGTTTATATCATATTAAACTATAAAAGAGTACTCACATAAAAGAGTACTCACATATATTCGCTAGTACTATAAATTAATGTTTCATTAATGATACTTACATTTCCATAATACTTCTCATATTTTCTTATATTCTTTATTACTATTTATTACAAGATACATCTGGCACAAATTTTGTGAAACATGAAACTTAGATTCAAGCTTGTAGGTTACAACTAATAGTTATGGTACTCAACTAATAGCTACACCATTCAACTAATAATTACTCCTCATAATTATAAGTTTTTTAAATTGTTTAAAATAAACATATTGGAGCAGAAAAAAATTACCACGTGTTAAAAGATGATGTTATTAACATGGTAGGATAAAGGGTATCCTAACGAATGTTTTCATAAGAAGAATACTCTTGTAAGGCATGAAATTCATCAACGTTACAGAGATACCCAAACTCTTCATAATCCATAGTTGTTAATGGTATAAATTATAGTTAATATAAATTTGGTAGAAGTTGAATTGTAAGAGTAATAATAAACTACATTTTTGTGGCTAAAATCATAAATTGAAGTGGATAAAACATTATTTGGTAGAAAAAGATCTATTGTGTTACATGACATTGTGGGGATTATAAACATTAAAAATTTCTAAATATTTTTAATAGTTTTATATCCTTTATCTAAATCAAAAATGTTATAGATTTAAAATATTATACTTTTTTTATCTATCTACCCTTCTCCCAAACTCAAACCAAAATTATTATTTGGCTCTTATATAAGCTATGAGGCTTCATGATTAGAATAGGTAAAATTCACGTCCTAACATCTGAACAACATGATAAATGATAGTACCATTGAAAACATATCTAACATCTATGAGGATCGGACTCATATATTAAGTGTTAGAGTATTCATCATCTTTTGCCGATTAGTCTACCATGTTGTTGGTTTGGATTTTTTTACCATGCTATTTGTTTTTAAAAATATTATTCTTGATAGTAATTATGTACACAAAAGTTTGGTTCATATATTTTTTACGATCTTAACTTGAGTGTCCATGACACATTGCTATATGTTGATCTTATTATATTAGTATGAAATCATTATTTTAATATTACTAAACTTGATTCAACAAGCCCACTCATCACTAACACAAGAGAGATCACAAGGAATCACACACTACAAGACATCTATTGAAGGAATATTGAAATTATTAGAAATATACGTGTTTTATTTCAAGAAATATTAATATGAAGCTATTATATGTTTGAGATAATTTCAAGATAAATTTAATTTACAAAATGTTAGATACATGGTAAATATAAATCTTTATATATACACACATAGACACGCACACACCATGATAATCTTTGTTAAAGATAAGTGCAACCATAAGAATATAAATGAATCATGTAGGAAAATGATAATAAAGTCTATGAAAAAATTAATAAGAATAATTATTTTTATATCATATGTTGACTTACAAGCTTATCACATGCTTACTTGCATGAATATCATGTGTTAGTATGTATGATTTCCATGTCTTGGTTTACATGAGTGTTAAGTATTGATTATGTACTTACTATGTGTTCTCGTGCATTAATGCCAAGTGCTTGAAAGTGTGCTTGTTATATGATGATCTGTATACTTGCCAAGGATTGACCTTACATGTGAAAGATATGTGTTGTCTTACTAAATGTTGCATCAAAAATTAAAAAACTTGGAATCTTGCCTATAAATAAAAGTGATTTGGGGTTCCTAGCACACAACACATATCAAGAGAACATTTCAAAGTGAAATGATAAACTCTTGCTCAATTAATTTTTAATTACATGTGTGAATATTATTGAGTTTTCTAGAAGTTGGTAGAATAGTTCAAACTAGTTCAATCGAGTATAATCAATTTAATTTAATTTGACATGCTAAACTATTTTTTTATTTTTTTTATTTTTTTTATTTTTTTATTTTTTTTTATTTTTTTCATATATTTTATTTATTTTATTTTATTTTATTTTATTTTATTTATTTTATTTATTTTATTTATTTTATTTATTTTATTTATTTTATTTATTTTATTTATTTTATTTATTTTATTTATTTTATTTATTTTATTTATTTTATTTATTTTATTTTTTTATTTTTTTATTTATTTCATTTATTTTTTTATCTCATTCATCTCATTTATCTCATTTATCTCATTTATCTCATTTATCTCATTTATATCATTTATCTCATTTATCTCATTTATCTCATTTATCTCATTTATCTCATTTATTTCTTTTATCTCATTTATCTCATTTATCTCATTTATTTCATTTTATTTTATTTTATTTTATTTTTGAATTCAAGCATTACTCATTTTTCAATATTTTTTGTAGATATCAAGTAGGCATACCTAAGTATGTGTACTAGTTATATATAAAATACACATGCATATTTATGTATGCTGTTTTTGTAGATATCAAGTCGGCATACCAAAGTATGTATACTAGTTATGTATAAAATATATATGGATATTGATGTATACTATTTTTGTAGACATCAAGTCGGCATACCTAAGTATGTATACTAGTTATGTATAAAATACACATGCATATTGATGTATAGTATTTTTGTAGATATCAGGTTAGCAAACCTAAGTATATATATAGTTTATATATTATTTTTGTATACGTCCACCATCAAAATCCACACAATGACAACGCATTATATCACAAATGCATGAAGCAAGTATACAAATAAGTTTATATACAAAATCCAAGCATACCATGGTGATTAAAGAAGAAATTCAGAAACAAAAAAAAAATAGAAAAAAAATGCTTACTCTTCGATTAAGCAATCTAAGATAATCGACGAAGAATCAATGTATAAATGTACCTAAAATCAATAACAAATTAAAATTTAAACCTCTAAATAATTTTTGTTGAATCGGCATCAAGAGATAGATGGTGGAATGCAGAGGAATTCATCTTGTTAGAGATGTGTCAGCGTCAAGAGAGAGAATGTATATTTTAGGAAAATATTTATATTTTTAATTATTAAAACATTAAATAAACATTATATATATATATATAATACAAAAATACTCATTAAGTTTATTACTAACAAAATTTTTTCAAAAAAATTAATGTGCGTATAGCAAGGTACAAATGAAAAACAAATACCTTACAATTTTTTATTATAATATTACTAAATAAATAAATATATAAACAATAAAAAAAATATGTTTTCCTTTAAAAAAAATCAAATAGGTACAAAATTAACAAACTTCATATAAAAAAATATAAATGAAAAGATGATGTGTTTTAGCAACTCTCCTAAAAGTTATAAAATACTCTCAATATTAAAAAATATATAAAAATTTATATTTTATGATTATAAATTTTTAAGAATTCATATTAATTTTTATGAAGATAATATGAAATAATTTTAAATGCATAAAATTTCATATTATTTGATATCTTTAATAATTTTTAAAATTCAAAAAATTACTTAAGTGATAAGATAATTAAAAAAACAATATTTATTATTTTAATAAAAACTTTATGTTAAAAGGTAATTGTAAAAATATTACTCAATTATTTAATTTTTATAAATTTTAGTAGGATTAAACATCTATGTATTTATTTATAATTATTATTTTATTTTTTTAACTATATTGAAAAAATTATATTTTTATTACATTTCAAGATTTTTCAAATTTGTATTATTTATTTTTTCAAAAGATTTCTATAATCATAAATTTTTCCAATACTTATAATAATATTAATATTTACTAATTTATTCGTCTATTCAGATATTTTTGAAAATATTTTTTATTTTATCATACAATGAATTAATTTACATTTAAATTAATAAAAATTTTAATGTATGTTATTTTAATTTTTAAAATATTGAAAAATTATTATACTTATTGAATTAATTATTTAATGTTACTTTAATTTAATTTATTTAGTTTCTTAATTAAAAACTTTAGAAAAATTTTTGTATAATTTTTAAAAAATTAATACATCATAAAAATAGTTATTTTAGTCCTTACTAATATAATTTTTTTTATTTTTATATATTTTAAATTAATTATTTATAATATTATTTTTTATGATTTTAAGAGGAGAATGTATCTTTAAAGGATTGCTCATTTATAGACCATTAACATACATTTAATAAACAAAATTATATAAAATATTAAAACTAATAATAAATAAAAAAAATTAAATAATTAAATATTGGCCAAGGAAATTCCATCGCTATGTTGAAATTTAATTAGCTAGGGAAGTTCAGTCACTAAATCCGTCGGTATATTTCATATTTAATTAGTTAGAGAAGTCTCCTCGCTAAATCGATCGATATATTTCTGATTTTATTAGCAAGGGAAATTACGTCACTAAAATCTATCACTATATTTAAGAAGTAATTGGCTAGGGAAGTTCTGTCACTAAAATTTGTCGCTATATTAAGTATGTAATTATCGAGGGAAATTCCATCGCTATATCCATAACTATAATTGCAGGATGTAATTAGTTAGGGAAATTACTTCGCTAAAATCTGTCGCTATGTTCAGTATAAAATTAGCTAGGGGATTCCATAGCTAAAATCTGTCGCTATGTTAAGGATGTAATTAGATAGGGAAATTCCGTCGCAAAATTTGTCATTAAATTCTTGATTTAAATAGTTAGAGAAATTCCATCGCTAAATGTGTCGGTAATTTCCATATTTTATTATCAATAGAATTCTGTCGCTAAATCCGTTGTTAATTTTTGGATTTTATTAACTATGGAAATTTTGTCTCTAAATACGTCACTAAATTCTGGATTTTATTAGCTAGCAAAATTCAGTCGGTAAATCCATAGTTAATTTTCATATTTTATTAGCTAGGGAAATTCCGTTGTTAAATCCGTCGCTAAATTCTGGATTTTTATAGCTAGAAAAATTTCATTGTTAATTTTCGTATTTCATTAGATAGAAAAATTCTGTCGCTAAATCAGTCGCTAATTTCCATATGTTGTTAGCTAGGAAAATTTTGTCGCTAAATCCGTCGCTATATTCATGGTTTTATTAACTAGGAAAATTTCATCGCTAAATATATCGCTAAATTCATGGTTTTATTAGCTAGGAAAATTCCATCACTAAATCTGTCGCTAAATCCATCGCTAAATTCTGAATTTTATTAGCTAGGGAAATTCGGTCTCTAAATTCGTCACTAAATTCCTGATTCTAATAGCTAGGGCAATTCCATCGCTAACTCCATCGTTAATTTTCATATTTTATTAGCTTGGGAAATTCCATCGCTAAATTCGTCGCTACATTCGAGATATAATAGATAGAGAAATTCCGTCACTAAATCAATCGCTAATTCTGTCGCTAATTTCCGTATTTTTTTAGCTAAAAAAATTCTGTCGCTTAATCCATCGCTAAAATCCCCACTTTTCTTGAGTGGAATTTACGTAAAATTTCCGTCGCTATATCCGTTGCTATATCCCCCACTTTTCTTGAGCAGAATTTACGAAAAATAATCAATTACTAATCCGTTGCTATATTTTTTTTCAAAGAAAAATCATTAATCCCTTGTTATTCCTTAACAATTCCCTCGCAATTTAGCTAGGGATTGATTCCTAACTAAAATTTCCTAGCTAAATCGATATTTTCTTGTAGTGTGAGAAGTATTAACAACAATAAAAAAAAGATTTGTTTACTTCTTTAAAGAAAGCATTATGATAGAGGAGCTCTATGAAGACTCCAAAATGACGATAATTGATTTGTCTCCCTCAATACAAAATAATACTTTCAGTCTCATTCATAGATAAAACTACTAATATTTCTCTATGATATATCATTTCTTCATATGATAAATATATTATAGAGATAATCTCTTGTGTATGAATACAAGCATCATATTTCACATCATTATTCTCTTAGTTGCACATTTATATTAAAGTATAAACTTTTATATATAATGGCATATGATTATATAAATTTATAATTGTTTAGATATAATGTGTTTAAAATATTTGTATAAATGTTACATATATATATATTATATATATATATATATATATATATATGTATGTCACACTTTTATAGATATTATATAGTATATATATCACAATTATATAAACATTATAAATATTATATATTTATATAAAAATTTATATGTTATATAAATGTTTATAAATATGTATAAACATTTTATATGTTATATTAATGTTATATAAACAATTATATAAATGTATAGTGTTACGTAAATGTTGCATAGATATTTATAAACATTTATACATATGTATAAATATTTATATATAACATTATATGTTTATATAAACACATCAATGTTTATATATAAGTTATATGTTTATATATATATATATATATATAAAATATTAGAGTATAAAAATTTATATATAATGTCATATGATTATAAAAATGTTTAAATGTTTATATATAACGTTGTGTTTATAATATTTATATATAATGTTGTGTTTATAATATTTATATAAATATTATATTGCTACAAATCGGGCATACTATTTTCCAAAATAGTATACCTCTCATGCTATAATGTTTTATAAATAGATTTTTTTTGTATTTTTATTTTTTTCAAATCATGAAATATACAAGAGGAATAAAAGTATTTTTTTAGTTTACAAGAAGTAGAAATATTTTATTTTGATATATTTTTTAATATGAAATTTTACATAATAAGGTTTTTTTAAAAAAATATTATTTTAATACACCATTATATAATTTCCCTACGGCTAATAACATATAACAACAATAAGTATCACCATGAGTAGGTCATATTTTATTAATTGAGGATGGTATCTTTTTTTTTACATTAAAAAAAATTAATTTTCTCTTTAATTTTATCAAATTAAAAGAGATTTTGAAAAAAAAACATGAACAATATCAAATTTAATGAATTTGATTTTATCAAGATTATACAATATCAACAATCCTTTCACAAATTATGAATATTCTTGATTATATTAGTATTCTAATTTGAGTTGGACATATGTTTTAAGCAAAAAATTAATAATTTATATAATTTTTAAAATATAATCTTTAAATATTATCTCTTGATAAAATAAAAATTTATTATATTTTAACATTACACAAAGTCAACTTGACAATTCAAGTACCACAACCTGAGTAGGTATTCACTTGCAAACTAAGCAACATAGATCTTGGTTGAGTATTTTCAGCCTACTAAATCAATGTGAGCAACCAAACTTTCTGTGATATTAGTTTCTCCTAACTTTATTGTCAATTAAACTAATAAATATTTTGGGTTTACCCAACATATCATCTCTAACACAAGTACAATAAAGAGTCAATACTTCTATCACTTGTAAACTCTTTTGAAACATACACCCGAAAATATATGATTTGTTTTTAATTAAATTGTTCATGAATAAATAAAACATATTGTATTAAACGATAATTTAAATGATAAAATTTAAGAGAATACTGACATTTCATCCTATGCATTATTTGTGATCAGCAAGCATTCATAAAAATTTTATGTAATTTTAAAATCAATTTTTTCTAAGGTAATATTGGTATTTATGTTGTATGTATGGCAACTTGAATGGATGTTGAGATTATAGGTACATTGTTTTTCATGGTTTACAGTGTTGTACATAAAGGTTCACCAACCTATTTCTAATTTTTAAATATCTATAACCTAATTTATGCATATTTTATTTAAAACATTTACATTCAAACATGTTGCAGAACTAACAATGCTTTTATCATTTACCATGGAAAAAATATGCTACTGCTATCAGCCCAACACCAACACCCTTAACTTCTTGTGTTACAAAAGTAATATCATGAAATCAAACTTCAGTTTAAAAATGAAAGATAGACAAAAAGTAGACACTTAATCACACTAACCTTGGTCAAAAGAAAAGTTGCCCATGAAGCAAATGCAAAAAATATTAGGTGTAGTGAATAAACTAATAGTTTCAAAGGATATAGGAAAATTGAACAAATTCAGTATCTTGGTATAATAGGTAATCAACATGTAATTATAGTTTTGAGTAGGTAAGACTTGACTTGATTATTTTATCTTAGATGACTTTAATTATTAGATCATTATAGATTAAATTACACAACTCGTTGATTCGATGACATTGTAGAGTAATTGCTTATAATAATATCTTGTATTTTATCTTTATTATTGATTTATATAATCTTAGTGTTTTTTATTGGTACATTTTTATAAAATAAAAAAGAATTATTTTTTTAATATTATAAAGATCTACTATTGAATATGTAGAAATCAAAGAGAAGAAGAATATTCATGATACTTAATATGAAAAATACATATAAACAATACTCCTATATAATAGATAAATGCTACTGACGCAGTCAATATGTTATGAGTTTTCATCAACATAACATAACAAAAAAATATTAATGTAATAAGCTAATATAGAGGTGGAAAATAGGTCATACCAGACCAACATGATCTATTTTTTTGAGGTTCAACTAGACAACAATGTGGTGTCGAGCACATCATGCTTTTTAGCATGGGACATGGCGTGCTAGCCTGACAACAAACAAAGGTGTCTAGCATGCCTCGTTGTCCTAGGGCAGAATGGAACTCGTTAGATTGGTTTTGGCTTAGGTTAAAAATTAACATGTGGCTAACTCATTCTAGCTTGAGCTTGTTTTGACTAGGATCTATTCTTTCACCTCTTGGCTACTTCCTATATCTATATATATTTATTTGAGAAAAAAATAAAAATAATATTATAAAAAAATTATACTTTATTAATATTTAAACAACACTATATATGATTATCAATGTAAAAAAGTATATTAAAAATATATACAAGTCTAAAAATGCAAATATAAATGCTTATAAAAAATACAATAAAAAGATTATAAAATAAAATATATGATAGGGTAGAATTAGTGTTATAATATCACATGGTTTGGTTTGAATTATCACATCTATAAGTTTTGGTATCATTATTTTTGTATATGTCTTTAGATTTTATCTTAAAGACTCATTCATGCTTTCTCCTAATTATTTAAGCATGATAAAGATTCAATAATATTTGATTATAACCTGGTCTTTCTATCTAAAATTATATTCATAATAAAAAACATTGATGCTATACTAGATATCTGAGGAGTTAGTATATCATGTTCAAATATCATCTAAGATAAATGGAAAAAAGTGTATTTGTATAATTTTTACCTATTCAATTTATTAATTTTTTTGTAATTATTAGATAAGATGAAATAGTAACTAATATTCAAATATGTTGATAACTTAGTCCTATTTAGATGACTTTTTATTAATTGTCTTTAGCTAATTGAATAAAAAAATTAATCTTCAAATATGATATTGATCTCCATACTTAGATAATCACTAAAAATATCGAATTTATATTTATAATGTTTAAATAAATTATATAATTATTCTTAAATTTTATTTTAAAGTTCTTATAGTCAATTTATGAAAATTGATATAAATTTGATAATATTATTATTCTTTTGATCTTAATCCTATGATTTATATAAGTAATCAAGTAGTAAAGAAATAAAATAAAAGATTAATATTTAAAATATTTTTTTTTATTTTAATTGTCTTCAAAAATGAATATTCTTTATATTTGTTAAATATATTATTTATATTGCATATATAGCCAAGTATAATGTATGAGCATTTGTAGATGAATTCATATTCATCATATTATAAAAGATTATTATAAATCTTAGAAAGTAAAATCTCATGTCTAGTATGAGTCATTGATTATTATTTTATTAATTTTTTTTCTTAACATAGTCAGATATTTTATAATGATAATTAACACATAATTATATAATTAGATATGTATGATTTCAATGATGCTTGATATCTAGTTGAAATTTCTTCTTTTTATGCCTATAAACTTACATAGTCTATTAACATTTATTTTTTATTATATATTCTAATATTTTGATATATTTTGTATATGTTTTAATGTGCGAGGTTATTTTTTATGTTGTTTTATACTATTAAATTTTTTATATGATACATATCTCAAACGTGAAAAATCTCACACTACAAGAAAATATCGATTTAGCTAGGGAATTGTACCTAGCTAAATGTGATTTTTTCTTGTAATGAATGTGCCTTTGTCTGATCCTATATTATGTCATACTATTGTTGGGAGCTTAACATATCTTACTATTACTCATCTTTATATTGCTTATATTGTTCATGTAGTTGATTTTTTGCTTTCTCTATGAGAAATAATTATTTATTTCTCTATCTTCAATTAAAGCAGAGTATTATGCTATGATATTTACAAGAATAGAAATTATGTGTGGTTATTTAGTTATTTGCATATATGAGAGTATTGCTTTCTCACTCAATTATTATATATTGTGATTACAAGAGTGTTATTTAAATTATTCATAAATTAGTCATGAATGAATGAATCACGCACATTAAAATTGATTGTCATATTACACATTATCATCTCAAGTATGACACCATCACTTTGTTTTTTTTTTGTTTCTTTTCTTCCTTATAGCTTGTAGATTTCTTTATTAAGTTGTGTTCAAATTTTCATTCTCATTTTCTAGTTGATAAATTATCCATGCTTATAATTGGTGCATCATGAGTTTGAGGGGATGATAAATAACTATATATATATATATATATATATATATATATATATATATATAGTTATTAGTTAAATATGGACCTAGTATTTGAAGAGTTAGTCTTCTGGGTGGTTAATCTAATTAATATCTTGTATTTAGGAAGTTGAATTACTCCACTTGTATAATATAAATGAATAGATGATTATGTGTAATTAATAAAATCAAAAAATTAAATCATAAATTATTATGTTCAATTTTCAGTTTTTCACACAAATCACTTATGTTGCTAGGTTGACACAGTTTTGCATGTTTTCCCTCTTTAACATTCCACTGAGTCTCCATCGGCAAAGTGCCAACACCAGTCGAATTGTATAAATGGATAGGCGACCAGCTAGTGATGATGGCGGCCACTTTTGGAGTGGTCCAGCATCCCGGGCCAAGGAGAGCCAACTAGAGGCTGGTGCAATCAACACTAGTCTCCCATAAATCCACTATATTAGAATCAAATTATGACAACTATGATATAAGTGATGATAGTTACAACAAGGCTGATGCCGAAGATGAGGAATACCTTGGAAGCCTATTTAGCAAGGGATGATCCCGCAAGAGACTGTCTGCTCCTCAATCTAAAGCCTCTAAAAAGGTTCATTCACTATCATATGATTTTCGCATGGGTTTTGCATGTATTTCAACAGAAATGATCTTGCTGCTCTAAAATATTGAAGCTTTCATGTCTAGAACAATGTAGCTATTAATGGAAAATTGCAGCAACTTTGTTTTTTGACCCGAAATACCTAAACATAATTTGTTATATGGGACCTATGACTATGACAGCTAGTTGTTTTATCAACTTCTACTAAATTATAAAAGGCCATTAAGTAATTCACTTTCTTTACAAGTTTGCAATTATCAATAGTATTCTTTGATTTGTTTTTTTATCCAATAGCTTAAGCGATCACCAGTAACAAATATAACTCATAAAAAGAATTTGACAAGTAATGGCATAATAGATGATCAGTTGGTGTATAACTTGGGCGCATCACCGATAATTCCCAATCTGAGGCTAGAAGAGAAACTCATGGATGATGTCTGAATGCTTGTTTTATATTGTCCTAAAATACACACATAAAAACGTCATCCATGTGCTTTATGTGTATATTCTAGCAAATATTGTGTGCTCAAGGGATACATTTTTGTTTTTTATAATAAATGATCTTTGCAATTTATAGAGTAATGATAAATGTGCCAAGGATTCAAAATTTTCTGGCACATTAGATTTATACGAGCACATGACTTCTAGAATGCATAATTATTTTAAATGTTTGAAAAAAATCTTCATGTTTCAGATATTAATAATAAACGTTTGAAGTATGGAGTTGTATGGAAGATCACAAAATAAATCAATATGATAAATAAAAAGAGAGACTGGTACAACATCAAATACATTACTATCAAATAAGTGTAATTTAAATGGTATCTTATATTTATTTGAATTTTTTTATTTTTTAGATTCACAGATAAATATAGATTATTTTAATGAGAAAAAATTTGTCATAGATAAGATATGTAGTTGATATATGTACTTTGAGTTGATCCTTTGACTTATATTGTAATAGATATTTTGATTGACTAAAATATTAGATTTATGTTCGATATGATTTATTTAGCCAACTCTCACATATTAGAAAATCATATGTAAGATTAATTATCTGATGATTATAATATCAGATATAATTATTATAATAAGCATAATTAATAATTATTTAGATTTTTTATTATAGATCCAGATAGATGTAGCTTATCATATACTGAAGGATGAGATGAAATTTTTAGGCCCTAGATATCATTTTGGGATCAATGCTTTTACAATTATTCGAGCATTCATATTTAAGTTGGGATTTTATATATTTGAAAAATAATAAATAAATAATTATTTTGAGATTTGATATAGAAACAAAATTAAATTTGATGATAATGATCATAAGTGATAAATTTTAGATTAATTATTTATTTGAAGAGATTGAATAATATTTTGTTTTTCTTTTTATTTTTTATTATAATAATTAGATAATGATATATAATATTAATTTTGATGTTTCAAGAGAAAATAAAGTATATAAAATGAATTATTTTTTTTTTCAAAAAAATAAGATTTATGATTATATTATGTGTATAATTTATGTTTATATAATAACTTAACTAGTGAATATTTTCATGAAGGTATTGAATAAATCTCAACAATTTTTTTAAAATTTGATATCATGAGTATTTGTTCATCAATTTGTAGTGGATATTATATTTTGTTATTTATTCTGATAAATAATTTTATTAAGAATTTCTCAGGTGATTAATCTCACGTGTTTAATGATAAATAATATTATTAAGAAATTTTCATGATAATGATATATAATATTTATTTTGATATTTTACTAGCAAATAAAATATATAGAAAATGAATTATTATTTTTTTCCAAAAAAAAAAGATCTAAAATGATATTATGTGTATATTTTATGTTTATATAATAAAATAACAAGTGAATATCTTCACGAAAGACTTGAATAAATTTCAATTTTTTTAAAAAAAATTAATATCATAAATTTCAATTTGTTCATCAATTTGAGGATGTTGCATTTTATTTGTGTTTATGTTTTTTATACTTTATATATGAGCTGTTAACATGTGAGTAGACACAATCCAAGTTGAGATTTTATATACTCATTGTACATATTTTATTATTTTTGAGTTATTTTTTTGCTAATTCATATAATTTTGAGTATAACATCTTATCCTCAAAGAGGTTGTCTCATAAGTATTGATCATGAAACCATTTAAATACTAATATTGGTTTTCATATTAAGTTTGAAGTTAAATTTGTTTATGAGAGAATAACATATTAAGATGATTGATCACTTAAAAAATTTGTGTATTACATAGTCTCTTCAAACACAGTCTCTACAAAATTATTGGGTAAATTTGTTGCGATATTTATCTCTTTTTATATATCCTGTTAAAGCAAAAGTCTTCTGTACTTGGGTGTGAATGTGATCTCCATATCTATCTTATCATATCTTAATATTAGGAAGCATTTAAAATATGAAGGCTAGATAAGAAAATAAATTGTACTAGTATATTATATTGACAGTCTTACCTCAAAAGATTGAAGAGATCGTGCATGATAAATCTCGAATTCGAGACTTACTATTCTTATAGTTTGGACAAATTTTTGTCATTGCATAAAGATATGATATCTTATTAGATAGAAAGGTATATCTAAGTTAACATTTGAATAAGTCATGAAGTTGAAGACCAACTGGAAGAACATAGTAATCCATTATTAGAAATCATAAAGAATTTGAAAATTGGAATTTAAAATATATCAATTATAATTGGTAGTTACTTATAAATTACTATAAACTCTTAAGAAATCTCTCATTTATAGAGATTTTCTGATAAATGTATAAAATAAGTGTTTTAAATCTTTGTCTAAGTATATTCCATGCAAATTCATAAGAATTTTAAATCTGAAATAAGATCATTTATCCTACTTTGTTTTAATATCATCAAATCATATCCCCCTTCAATTATTAATCTCCTCATTCAACATCTTTCAAATGATATCAATTCTCACCTGCTTTATACACTACAAACTCTTCCCAAGGAAGCATCTTCAGATAATTTGAATGCTAGAGTGGATCAATTGACTAATAGACTGATATATGATTGATAGTTAGAGAGATAGTCTATAGATAGAAAGATTGATTGACATATTAAGAAATACATAGATAGATAGATAGATAGATAAAGATATAGACATATAGACAAATAGATAGATAGACATATAGATACTTAGATAAATATAGACTTTGAAAAATAGACAGACAAATATAGAGATAAATAGATATACAGATAGACAGATGAACAAATAGACAATCAAAAAATAGAAAGATAGACAAATAGATATATTGACATAGAGATAGATAGATAAATAGATACCCATATAGACATATAGTCAAAAAGATAGAAAGACTAATTGATAGATAGACAGACATATAGATATATAGACAAATAGACATATAGATAGAAAAAAGAAAGAAAGATAGATAGATAGACAGACATATAGATAAGTAGACATATAGACAGAAAGACTAATTGATAAATAGATAGACAGAAATATAGACAGATAGTCAAAAAGATAGATAGATAGACAGATATAGATATCAATAGATAGACAAATAGATAGATAGATAGATAGAAAAACAAATAGATAGATAAGCAGATAGTGATATATGTACATAGATAGATAAAAAGATAGATAGATAGTCAGATTGATTGATCACGAATAGACATATAACTTGTTTAAAAGATAGACAAATAGAAAAAGAAAGAAATATAGATAGTTATTTATATAGATAAATAGATATAAAGATAAATATAAAGACAGACAAACAGATAGATAGATAGACATATAAACAAATTGATAGATTTATGGATAGACAGATAAAAAATAGAGATATATACAAATATTCAGATTGATAGATATAAAAATATATAGATAGACAAATAGAAAGATGGATAAATAAATAGATAGACAAATAGATAGATAGACAGTTAGAAATATAGAGAGAGACTGATATACAAATTGATAGATAGATAAATAGATAGATATTGATAGAGATAAATAAACACATAGATAAATAGATATAAAGATAGATAGATAGATAGATATATTGATAGATAGTCAGATATATAGATAAATAGGTAGATAGATAGATAGACAAACAAATAAATTGATAGATAGATAAACATATAGAAAGATAGTAATATAGAGATATTGATAGATAGATAGAAAAATATTTAGATAGAATGATAGATAGATAAACTAATAGACTAATAGAGTGATAGACTCATAATCAGATATAGATATAGATAAATAGACATAATGATAGAGAGATAATTAGATAGTTAGATAGATAGATAGATTGATTGATAGTTAGATTAATAAATATAGAAATAGACAGATAAATAGATATATTGACTGATAGATAGATTGACTAATCCACTAAAAGAAAGGTAAATAGATAAATATATATACAAATATATAGATACACATATAGATAGTTTGATATTTTGAGAAATAGTCAAATAGATAGATATACAGATATACATATAGACAAATATATAGATAGATTGATTGATTGACAAATAGTTAGATAGACAAATAGACACATAAATAGATAGGCACAAAGATAGACTAATAGATAAAAAGGCCAATATGACCGATAGACTCATTGATTTCTAGACTTATAAAGAATTTGACAGATAGATAGCTAGATAGATAGACATATAGATAGATTTTTTATATTAATATACAGATTAAAAAATAGATAGATATATAGATAGATAGACAAATAGACAAATAAATAGTTAGATAGATAGATATATAGATAGATTTATAGATAGATAAATAGAGATATCGATAGATAAACTGATAGACAGAAAGTATATTGAGAAATACATATAGATGAAATACAAATACATA